>JAJOOR010005920.1:0-22845 GCA_036250505.1 Solanum acaule | reverse complement strand
TCTTCTTTTTTTTCTTGCTCCCTTAGTCCCGATTTCCCCCTTGATTATGCTTATCGCTTATGGTCATTTTAATTGCTTCCGCGACCAATGATGTGTAAGATACGCTATGAGGCTTGTTTGGGGTTCCTTCAGGTTCCCCATTCGCCGGTCACGTCTAGGCCCTAGGCTTGGGTCGTGACAAGCGGGTAATTGATTGTCCGAAAGGAAATTGTGGCTACGGGCTAACTCCTATGGATTTACCGCACCAACGAGTTTAGCAGGAATATGCAATTTTTCTAGATCAGCGATAAGTTATCTATGGCTTCTTGAGTTTCGGGTGATATTGTGCCAGATGTAGTAGAATCCTATATGATTTAAATTTATATGTTAATAAGGTTTAATAAACCAGTTGATAGAGATATGATACATAAATAGTAATTTTACCGATGTATCAAATGTAACTGGATCTTGCACAAATTGACTGATGTTCTATTGAACTGTATATGAAGTATCTTCATTTATTGTTCCTTCAATGAGATGTTGAGGCCCTTGTCCTAATGTATCATCCCGAATTATTCAACATATTGTATAAATAATGATACATTAAACTGCAACGTATTATATACACACAACTTTAAGGTATCAAAACTGTTGATGTATCATGAAATAAAATGTATCATATAAACACAAAAAAACTACAATGTATCATATACACACAATTTTAATGTATCAACACTGCTAATTATCATGAAATGAAGTGTATCATATACACAAAAATAAACTGTAAAGTATCATATACACACAATTTGATTTTATCAAACAATGTTGATGTATAATAAATGAAATATATCATATACAAACAAATTAAACTGCAATGTATCCTATTCACACAATTTGATAGTAACTTTTCGATGACAATAGTAACTTTTTATGCTCAGTTGTTTCTGTAGAATGATGAATATTTTCATATGAGGATTGGAGTTCTGAAACATCCTTCATTTCTTGTTGATTCTTCAATGTTTCATCATTTTAGATGTAGAACAAGTTTTTTTAAACAAATATGTTACTGATATATTGTTTAATTTGATATAATGCAATGACCAGAAAAATTATCCTCTACACAAATGCAGTAACATAAACCTGATCTTCAACCTCAAAATCAGATACACCAATGTTTTGGTCATTATGGATAAAATTCATTTGTATTGGTAAGGTTGGTTGTTGATCAAACTGAAAGGTATTTGTTTGTTGTTCATCATTACTTTTTTGATCGAAAACTTCAACCATGCACGGCGTAGACTTGTCGGCCACATCCTTCATTAATGATATTGAGAACATAACGACCTATGAAAATTAATACACACAAAAAAGTACATATATAACACACTAACTTTGGTTGTTGGTTGTCCTCCCTATGCATAGATTTCATCAACTGAGAGTGATTTTCCTTTATTAAAGCCTCAAGATATTCAATTTTTTTGTCAACCTAGCCAAAAAAAAAAAAGAAATTGACATTCAGTTTTATATTTATACATAGACCTAACTAAAATCGATATTATTACTGACGTAATCCTTTAGATATTCTTTCAGTTCTTCAATATCGAGCTTTACAGACTTAGCTTTTTGGGCTTATAAAGAGACCTGGACAGAAGATACATTAGCAGTGGGGGTAGGTGGTTCATCTGACATTGAGAATGACTGGTTTATTGGCACATTCAACTGCTCTGACAAGGTTTCGACACCTTTATTTTAGATGTATCAATTTTCTTTCTCCTTTTGGGTAGTGGTGGAGATGATGTACCAGAAACCCCTGATGATCTCCTAACCAACTGCTCAAAAGCGCTTGTGGAGAAATCCTTGAAATCTGAAATATCTTTTGATTGAACTTTTTTGCATTGACTGTTGTTGTGGAGGGTTCGGGAGGAGGAACATCTTGAATGTCAGGTAAATCAAGAGTTGCAACTTCGTCTGGTGTTGAACAATATTTGAATAGCATTGTGAATGACAAAATTTGTTGAATATTATGAAAAAAATATGTATCATAGAAAACTGTTATTTACAAATGTAAAATGAATGTTACCTCGGAGAAAACGTTAGACATAAACGTTTCAAATTTTGGCTTTACAGCCACAACCCTCCAATTGCAAATCATTGGCTTAACGTTCGCTTCTTTAACAACAATCTTTGAATTTAGACTAGATGCACATTCGTAAGTTTATACATTCAGTGCAAAAGGCATGCCAGATAAACGATACATTTGTTTATGAAGGTTGAAGTCTTGTCTGAGTAATTTAATCAGCTTGGTGAATGCAATTTGACCCCAAGGATATAATTGATAACTACCATCTTCGACCATCAATAATTTGTCGATCGGTATTGAAGTTTCACCAAGTTGACATAAAATAAATGTATGGACAAAGTACATGATAGCCATTTGAACGGTGTCCTGTGTCTCCCAGTTGCCCATCAAAAAGCGTTGAACCAAATGACTCTTGATTAAACATGTAGTTGCATCAGAGAAGTACATTTGTAATAATGGACTCGGAGTGGATTATGGGTATGTAAAATCTTTAACACTGCTTTGCATTTAAGGCCAGTTATTATGGAAAAATCCTTGATACTAAACTGCTATACACTCCCGTTAGCATGTCGAATATACAACAAATCTGTGTTGTCCTGTTGCAACTCCAACAACAACAGACACTTGGTAATTTGTCCCTGAAATTGCATTTTGGGATGTTTAAATATGGTCCAAAAATTGTATTCTTGAATAGTTCAATGACTTTATCCCCTATAGACATTTTGATTTCATTCACAAACTCAATGTTGTACGCTACTCCAAATCTCAATGCATGGGTTGACATCTTTTTGATAACATATTTCTTTCCCTGCAAATTCAAAAAAACAAAACATATATTATACTAGTCTAATCTCAACCATATGATATAATTAAGAGTAAATGATACATTAAATATAATCTGAAAATACAGTATATACATCATAATTTTATAATGACATCATATCAACCACATGATACATTCTGTGTCAATGATACATACTAGAACAATTTTGGAATGTGGTCAATCTATATTGCATATGATACATGAGTAATTAATACCAATCCAACCAATAAAATACTTGAATTATTATCATGAACATAATATATTTGACTTAAACATGAATATTACAGTATGTAAGATATATTACAGGAAATCAAAATGGACTTTATTACTTGATACATTATAAATACACATTCAAAACTGTACTAAAATTAAGGGTTTTACTGTATTTGATATGAACATAATGGAAGATACATTGATGGAACAATCAATGAATCTGATACACATGTAAAAATTACCATCTATGATATACAATATTGGCAGGAGATCAAAATTAACTTTATTACTTGAAACATTACAAATATCCATTCAAAATTGTACTAAAATTGAGGGTTTTTGTTGTATTTGAAATTAACAGGATTGAAGATACATTAATGGAAACATCAATGAATTTGATACACATTTAAAAATTACAATCTATAAAATACAGTACTAAAATTTGAGGTTTTAATGTATCAACAAAATACAAAATCAGTAGACCACAATAACATTGTATTGATAAAAAATGTATCTTCATTGTTAAATGAATCAATTTAAGTCGACCCAACATACCACATGCAACAATGCAACAAAAAATAGGGTTTTAATGTATCAACCAATAACAAATATCGAACAGACTATGAGAACATTGAATTGAAAAGTAATGTATCAAACTTAGAGCTGTCAATATAGGCTGGCCCACCCCATCCGGGCTAATCCATACATGCTTTGAAATTTGACGGGTCAGACCGGGCTAGCTCATTTTTTGTGTGGGCCAGAAAATGATCGGCCTAGCCCACAAGTACGTGGGCTACGGGATTTGCCGGGCTAGCCCTCTTTTCTTAAAAGTATATATTTTTTTATAATTTTTTATATTAAATTATAATTTCAAAATATTATTATAAATATCGACAAGACAATATTACATGGTGTTAGTGTTACTACTTATTAATCAAATCTACAAATAAAATTATCTTTATAATATTTATTAAATTTGATTTCAAGTAAAAGAATAAATAATTAAATAGAAATAATAATCTAATTGTTTTCCAATGATCATAATAAAACACAAAAACTATGACAATATTCAATAGGTTACGGACTACTTAGTGATTCCCTATAAATTTTAAGGAATTTTTATTTTATGTAGTACATATTTTATAAACATAATTTGTATTTAAATTGTAATATTTCAAACTTTAACCAGATTTTGAGTTTAGACTCTTGTTATTTTTAATACTTTATTTTATTTTTATTTTTTAATTAATTTTTATTTGGCCCACGGGCCGGCCCTATCCATATTTTTCAAGCCTCACAAATCGGCAGACTTATTCAGGCTGGGCTGAAAAACCCTTTTCTTAAATGGGCTTCAAAAATCGTAGCCCAACCTTATCAAATAACAAGTTAGGCCAGGCCGGCCCAACGGGCCTAGTCCATATTGACGGCTCTAATCAAACTATTTATGTCCCAACACAAGCAATGCCATATCAAAGACAAAAAAATAGAAAAGGTTATGAAAACACATGCTTTAGACAGCGGAGGTCGAAAATGATAGTTGGCGCTTTTCTTCCCCCTTTTTTGGGGGGGCTTTTTCAACCTTTGTTTTTTACTTGACATCGCTATGGTCCTTCATCGCTAATGTGTCATGCAATAGTTTGGATCTGTTTTCGGCCCACTTTTCATCGTCAGAATCATATGTACGATTAGCATTAAAGGAATTTATTTGAGAAACACCAATACTAAATGATGGACCCTAATCCATATGTATCAGGAAAAAACACGAAGAAGACAACAATGGAGAATAAAATTTCTACCTATTCGGAACATTGAAATTGATAGACTTGAGAGAGACCCCTTCTGAAAATCAAAATGATTTTGAAATTTGTAACTGTTAAAAATGTGGAGGGAATTTAGGGAGAAAATAGAGGAGTGAAAAGGGGAGTGGGAAACGTGGGTCTAGGCTGAAAAGAGTACTAAAATATGGGAAACTTACATAAATATACTATAAATAAAAAATATTTACCATTTATAGCATAACATCTTTTCCCCACTTGATCACTTTTAATACATTTACAATACAATTTTAATACATATTACAAAAAACAATTTATTATTCACATATAATACAAGTTTTATTGATGGATAATACATTTATCATACATTTTAATACACTTATAATACAATGTGTCAACTTTTTACCAAACAAGCATAATATGTTTTTAAAAGCAGTTATAATACATATATATTGCATACTTAATTCACTTTTAATACACATTGCAGATTTAACATAATATTGCTATGTATTGCTATAAATGGTAATAAATAAAAAGTATTATTAAAATCAATAATTATTTTTTAAAAAACACCAATCCAAATAATTTTTCCAAATATTTATGTATTCGAAAGTTTTTAAGAATTGGGAGAAATAAAGAATTTTTGAAATATTTTAAAAAGATAGGGAAATATGGATATTAGTGTAAGTAAATATGTGTATATAAGTAATTTTCCATAAAATATATTGGGGCTCTTAGTTATGTGCATCCATCTCCCTCTTTCCCCATCTTGTACTGGATAAGGAAATCCTAAAACAGAGCATTTTCCCCCATTCCTCCTCTCTTTCTCAGCAAACCAATCAGCCATGTTTCTCTCTTCTTTCTCTACAATGCCCACCGCCAAGCTCCGCCTCAAAACCCTACCCACTTCCACCACAATCACACCCTTAACTTTGCACTCTCCATTTCTCCCTTCTTTCCGACTCCCCAAACATAAAGCTCTTTCAATCCTCCGCATCTCAACATCTCCCGCTATCTCTGCCTCACTTGAAGCTGGAGTAGGAATAATGGCAACCAAACTTGGAATGATGAGTTTCTTTGAAGATTCAGGAACAGTGGTGCCTGTTACTGTTGTAGGGTTTCGCGAAGGAAATATTATTACTCAGATTAAAACTGAAGCTACTGATGGATATAGTGCTGTACAAGTTGGGTATCGGCGAGTTCGTGATAGAAAACTAACTAAACCTGAAATGGGTCATCTTGAAAAATCTGGGATTATTCCTCTCCGTCATTTGCAGGAGTTTCGTCTTCAGTCTGTTGATGGATTTGAAGTTACACAGAAACTTGATTTTAATGAACTCTTTAAAGAAGGTGATTTGGTCGATGTCGCTGGTACAACCATTGGGAAAGGATTTCAAGGTCTGTTTCTCTACAACTCCAATTTTCCTAAATTTTTGCCTTATTTATTTATGTACATGTAATATTCACATAAACCAATTATCTAGGTTTGGCAGTATTTTGGGATAAACCAGACCAGTGCCCATTTCCATCAGCTTATTTTAGGTGTTTTTAAACAGTTTTCAAGTGTTTGGGCAAAGTCAAAATAACGCCATAAGTTAGAAATAGTAACTTGAAGGCTTTTGGGTTATAAGTCATATAATCCAAAAGCCAATCCAAACAGGTCCGAAGAGTTCATCCCAATTTGATTAATGAAGTGTACAATTGACCTTGATTTTATGTATTGTGATTAGTTTTTTCTTATCATCAGTGAGCCATGAATAATTGTCTTTCATAAGTGAACTGTCAAATAGAGAACTTGTATTGTTAATGAATCTAGTTTCAAATGGATATTCTAAATTCATATAGCCAGATTTGACTAGCTTGGGATAGAGGCGTGGTTGTTGTTGTTATTTCAAAGAGAAGTGGCCTTTGGTTTTAGTAGCGTGATGCATCTGAAATACCAAGTCTTTGGTTTTGCATTAGTGCGCTTTGTTATGTTATTGCAATTCATTTATTCACGCACGCCTTAAACCAGAATGTATTTTGTTTGTATAATTATGATGCAATGTATCACTATAGATGTAAATGTGATATTTTACTTATTTATAAGACTACTTGATATGCCTGTTACATGAGCTACATTAATTTTTTGGCCAAATGGTTTGTATTAATGCTTCTATTGATTTTTCTCAATAACCGGTACTTTTGTCTGTAAATACTGCAATTCCATCTGAAAATGGCATTGTAATTGAACATCATGGTAGCTCCTCTCTTCATGTGGCATGGCTCCAGCACCTAAATAAGCTTCATTAATGAATATCTTAATATTCTAGTTAACATGACTTACTATCATTGTATATACCATCCTCTGGTGTCGATCATAGTGTTTATTTATGCTGGTTGATTCCACAGTGTACATTTTCAGATGTTTAAATGTGCAAGTAGGATTTATCAGCTTTTCACGTCTTAAAAGTTTTCTAAACAACAAGCTTTGTTATAACCTTCTCCTAATAACCTGAATAGTTGTTTTAAGTATCATCTAGACGAGACTTCCATACAGGTGCATGTATTGACATATTGTAACTATTAAGTCAAGGTACAGGTAGTTCTTTGGTTCTCTATTGGTGGCCGTTTAGACTCTAGATATAGCACTCACTTACTTGAGAAGTGACTTTATCTCAAATTTGATTATCTTTAAAGAAAGCAAGTTCTATTTATCATGTCTTGTTTTTCCCTCTCATTGTTGACACTCGTGGAATTGGCTTGCAGGTGGTATCAAGAGGCATAATTTCAAGAGGGGTCAAATGACTCACGGATCAAAGAGTCATAGACAACTAGGATCAATTGGTGCTGGGACAACCCCAGGGCGCGTATATAAGGGCAAGAAAATGCCTGGACGAATGGGAGGCACCAAGACAAAGATTAGAAAGCTCAAGATTGTCAAGATCGATGATGAACTCAAGATTCTAATGATCAAAGGAGCTCTTCCTGGTAAGCCTGGAAATCTTTTGCGAATAGCTCCGGCCAAGATTGTAGGCAAAAACATCCCCAAGAACTAATTTTTTTTTTTTTTCCTCTCTTCTCAACTCTATGAAGTGATGTAATTTATTCTTTTAAATTATGATACTGCCTTCTCTCTGTCTTTTGTCACTATGTCGTTATTTCATACGCTGGCTAACGTTTCAACCAATCTCTACCTTCAAGTTTCATTTGTCAAATTTCTTAGCTAAAAATCTTTACATTTTCAACAAGTCTATGAAAATGTGTAGTTTTATATCTGTTTTTTGGACTTGAAGGAAAGGATTTTACTCCCTCCCAACTCATTATAGGGGTAAAAAAAACATAAATATACATTTACCATTTAAGAAACAAAATTACCCCTATTTAACAATAGTTACTTTATAAGATGATTTTTTAATATTCCTTCCGTAGTTTTCTCCCCATCAATTTTTCAACTTCCATGATCTCTCTCAATCTTCAATACAATATCTTCTCTCTCATAACCACAAAAACACATATTCTATTCACGAATCAAAATATCAATATGTTCAAAGCCATTTCATCGTATGAAACAAATTAATGACGAAAATTCGCAACATATCAATTTGTAAAATAGTGTTTTTTCACGTACTATAAACTTTAAAGTGTACCATTTCGTCTAAAGTTTGGCATTTAAAACGATTATAGTTCAATTGGTGTTTTATTATTAGGAAATTGTATAATTTTGGTGCAAAAATATTTATTTTATAGATGACTATATTATAGTGTAAGTCATTATAATTACAAAAGAGAAAGGGAACACTAACATTACACCACATTGAACACCAATTTATTTACATAAGAATTGATAATAACACCAACTTTACAAATCTACACCATTTTTATACATATTGTTAAACACAGTGTTTTAAAAGACTTTGTTGGGACTCGCCCTGAGGAGGGACTCTAGCAAAACGCCTCGAGACTCAAGTGTGGGGCTCAGTTCTATAAGACTTACGCCCCAAGCGCCCAAATGTACGCCCAACGCCCAATGCTTAGGACTCGCCTAACAGATCTTGCACAAATTATGTATTAAAATTTTTAGTTAACATTGTTCACCCTCATAATTCTTGAATAAATGAATGAAACTTAATATTTTTTTAAATCTATAGAGATAAGAAGATTGAGAGTAACTCAAATAACAAGTTGTAGTATTATATCTTTACTATTTCGTAACACTGTGAAGGTGATTATATATTACGTAACATTCCTTTTAAAAATACGTAGCAAAATTTTATTTTTTCACTTATGATTGGTCTTCATGGTTTTTTCATATGTCTCAAAATTATCATATTTTGTTTAGCTATTTGAAAGTAATTTTATTTATATTCATGATGGAGTGATGTTTTTATTATAATACTAGTAAGTTTTATTGATTATTTTCTTTTAGGGGGGTAAATTGTATAGTATGATAGAAATATTTTTTTTAGAAATTATGATTTTTTTTTATTAAATAGTTAAGATGTTAGATTATTTATACTTGAATAATCATGTTAGAAGTTTTATTTTCTATGAGTTTCTTTAATCATGTTTGTAATTATTTCAAACTATTGATGTATTTTTATAATTTTGTTTTATTATATCATTATACTATATTGTAAATTAAAAATTTAAAGATCCATAGGGCTTACGAAGGCTTACGCCTCGCCCTATACTAAGTAAAACGCTCCGCCTCACGCCCCGGCCTTTTAAAACACTGATTAAACATATTTAATCATTCTGATGGTGAAATATATACTAAGACCAATGTTGTACCACAATGCATACCATTTTATATATATATATATATATATAAAGAATGTTATTTAGTATAATAAGACTTGCTTCCCAATTAGATGTGAACACATTAATATTTGAATTGATAATCAAATATGTTGTGAGTGATCAATGCCCATTAATGATTATCCATCGTAATTTAGACATTACTAGTTTTTTTGTGTTTAGGCAAAACAAAACAATCATTGGTGATCATTGTAGACTATATTTTGGTTATATGGCATTATGTTAAACCACATTGTACACCATATAAATCAACTTGATGATACTAAAAAATTGGCACATACTTGATTAGATTATGTTGCTATGCATTGTAGGGTTGTAATATATAACCAAAATCATTTTTTTTTTTTAAAAAAGAAGCCAAAAACCATTTTTTCCCCCTAATTACCTACCTATTGGTTTTTTGCCAAAATATTTGGGAGATACTACTTACAGAGTTGCAGTATCAACTGCGGATATTCCCCACCCAACTATCTATTTGAATCATGGGTTCAAATTCTCAAATGTTGTTACATACCAATTCCCTAGTTTCAATCTAAAAATTGGATACATCCATTTTCCTAGTGCCCCTACCATGATTTAGGTTAACATGAATAATCTACTTCACCTGGTTCAAATGCAGAAAGG
This sequence comes from Solanum acaule, assembly GCA_036250505.1. Classification (NCBI taxonomy): domain Eukaryota; kingdom Viridiplantae; phylum Streptophyta; class Magnoliopsida; order Solanales; family Solanaceae; genus Solanum; species Solanum acaule. The sequence goes on along the minus strand of JAJOOR010005920.1, from coordinate 12,551 downwards.
GCTAATAAATAAGTTAGAGCTGCAATGCTAAATCTGGCTGCTGTGGGGATCCAACTCGTAAACTAGAACTAGGGGAGCCTAAAGTTTGGACTTTGACATTCAGGTCTGGCGGATTTGGAAGAGATACCCTATACTGCCCTGCAGATACAGAGACAGGTTGAGAATCTCCAGAAACCCTCCAAGTCTGCTCTAAATTCCCAGAATGCAATGTACTCCAGCTTTCTCGTAAACTGTTTTCCAGCGAGGAGACACGGTTTGAAGGCGACTGATGAGAGGATGAAACATCTCTTTTAGGAACTGTTCCAAGCAATTGACCACCAGGCCTTGAGGCGGCCTCTTGTAGGCTCGGTTCCCCTTTAGGCATGGACAGCCTTTTTACCTCCATTTGCGCAGACAAATCATACCCAATCATACCACTGAAACCATTTCTTGGGTTGCCGGAAGGTTTCTGCTTAGCCTGGGAGTTAGATGCAGGAAATGCACAGGAAAAATCACCACTAGCCTCTGCTACATCATTTTGGCTGTTCAATGTCTTACCAGCTTCAACATTTCCATCACTAGGCCTGCACATGACAGCAGAACCTACTCCCCGAAGAGATGGTATAACGGCTCTAGATGAATGGTGATCAGCTGCCAAGCAATCTGATGATTTGTTCTGAGATGAAAAAGTTGACATTAATGTTGATCCTCCACATTCTCCTACCCATCCAGGACCAAACTTTACTTCAGCAGGTAAAACAGTTTCTAACTTCTTAGAAGCTACTTTCCAGACAACTGGCCCAAGATCTGCAGCAAATCTGGCAAGGCTTCTAGCATATGCATGCTGCTCGATGTGAACACCAACCTGCATTATAGTCAGATTAGTCTTGGTTGCGTAAGACAACATCAAAAAAGATAAATCACACACAATCACAAGAAAATAAAGGCATCTTATTTTCTTTCAGGGATGGTGGGACAAGGTAATCTGGCAAGAGTGACAATACACCAGACTGATTACTGCAATTTTTCCCCACTCTTTGATTGCATTGATGGGAGAGGATCAGCCCTAAAAAGTGTTTAGAAGGTCCAGCATGAGACTGTTAATACTTCACAGCAGAATCATTAGTGAAACAAATTAATGTTTGCCCATCCAATATAGTGAACTAAAAACATGAACTTTATCTGGCAGTACAGTTGATATACCTACAAGCAACATAGAGGTGGAAAGATTTGTTTTTCTCCATTTTCATCAAAGTCGAGTCTTAGAAGGTAGTGTTTTTATCATTTTTAATAGGTAGTCTTAGAAGATAATGTGTACCAGAAATGCAACCTAATAATTTGCAAAACTCGACAGCAGCAGCATAGTATTTCCTGAAAAAGCATTGCACAGCTATAAAAAAAAAAACAGTGAAAACGTCCACAACACCCTGCAGTCGTTGAGAGCAGAGAGAAAAAGGAAAAATAAAAGGTGAGAAAGAAAGAGAAAGGAAAGCAACATAAGCCACAAGGGAATTTCGTCTAGTGGTAAGAGCACAACATAGGATGTTTAGGTCGAGTGTGTCACAGGTTTGAACTTCAACATAGATAAAAAGCCTGGTATTTAAGTGGAGAAGGGTAGAGGGCGGGCCCATCATCCACCGATTTTCAAACCCTGTGTCACTGGCTGTCGAATTTCTCGGTTATTAAAAAAAAATAACATAGGCTTAAAGTACATACTGCCATTAACCGCTTTAGGTCATCAGCATTCCACAACAAAGATGGCTCACTACAAGAAGCTGACTGATGGAATAGTTGGTATGTGTCACGCCTGTTTTCATCAACTGAAAAATGTTTCTTTCCATACTTCAGATCAGCCCTCAAAATGGAAGCTGCACGTAACAAAACAATCAGCTTTTTTCAACAAAATAGAAAAAGAAAAGAGATTGCAGAAAAACAAAAAAAGAGTGTAAGGTACAAACCTGGAAACTCATTCCAATCAACCAACCATTCAGAATAAGTTTCACCACGAGAGCGATATGTGGAGGATATATCAGCAGAACGGAACTTATAAAGCATAGGTCCCTTCCTTAGATTGTAAGAATTAGATCCACCGACTTTTTCCTCTCCACTAGCAAGAGTGGCGCCTGAAGAAAGCTCAGGAGCAATACAATCAATAGGTGAACCCTCAACAGACATTTTTAGGTTTTTGCTTGGGGGTGGAGAACTCTCTTCAGACTTCTTAAGATTTTTGCTTGGGGGCCGGCCTCTACGAACAACCTTAGGTTGCAGCTCACCATCCTCCCCTTCATGCCTCAAATTATCAAAATCTCTTTTTGCCAGATCTTGAATAGACCGTGCCTAAAGAGCAATATGTTCAGGAAATAATGGAAGCCAAGAAAAAAAAGGGAAGCAGACAAAGGCTAATGCGCACCTGCCGAAAGTAAACAGTATCTGAGGCATTATATTGCATTGCATTTGAACATATTAAGAAGACATCAGCCTGCATGAGCCGACATTGTGCCAGAGGTCAGCATCAAATTTTAACTGTTTACCACTCCAGCAGCATTTTCTCAGGACAAACACAATTGCACCCCACCAATAATAAAACATATGATGAAAAAAAAACTAATTGAACCAATAGAAGTATCAAGAAGAGAAAATAAGCAGAAACCTAACACAAATTTTGCTAAACAAAATGAGAAATAAGACACCATGACTAAACAAACACTAGAAGAACATACTCAGGCTAACGATGATAGTGCATTTGGGTACATTTACATCTCCTTAAGCATACCTTCCCCAAATGCATCATAAATTCTAGAATTTGAGACCTGCATATTTATCGTATTCTTTTAACTTCTTTATATTGATGCCTCTTTTGCTGCTTCTTTTTTTCATCTTTAGAATTAATTTCCAATTCTAGACTAAGAGGGTGTTTGGATTGGCTTAAAAGTTGGTCAAATCTGCTTTTAAGACAGTTTTTAAATTCTGGAAGTGTTAAGACAAATATAAAAAATAACTTAAAATAAGTCAAGAATGACTTAAAATAAGTTAGGAAGTGTTTGACAAGGTGAAAAATGACTTAAAATAAGTTTAAAATGACTTAATATAAGTCAAAAACCAAAAGTTGGTCTCCACCTACGTTTTATTTTTTGACTTAAAAGTCATTTCAGTTTGACTTTTTATTTTTGACTTAAAAGCTACCCCTTTCCTTTTTTGGCAACACTTTAATTTTAATTTTCCACGTGGCATGTTTAAGGCCACAAGATTAAAGGGCATTTTGGTACATTTGACATAACTTTAATTTAGAACAACAAGATTAAAAAGTCTTCTTTCTTTCCTTAAACTCCGTTCCAAGTCAAACTAGGTCATTTTTTTTGAAACGGAGGGAGTACTTTTTTTAAGCCAATCCAAACGGGCTCTAAACAACCAAGAAACAAAGATGATCATGAGGATAAGTCTTGAATTCTAAACCAACTAAAGATAATAAATATATAAAATCAATTGTGCACGAAAGGCTGATAAGGCCGAGAGGAAGACAATAAACATGTTCAACAGCTTCAGCTTTTCTGAAAGCAAATCAAACACAAAAGTCTTACTGTCATAGCTTCTTTTATTTAAATAACACTGTTAACAACGACTGCAGCACTGTAGCCTTGAGAATTAATCTGGACACAAGGATCCAAAAACAAGGGACTCTAATGGCTATGAAGGTCAGACATCTTGCCAACACTCCTAAGCTTTAATAAATGACCAACAGAGCAAATATCAAACTGATAAATTCAAGAATATTGGTCCTCCCTTAACCACTTTAAATTTGCATGGTCACGAAATTTCTTAAATGATAAAACAAAAATAAATATCACCAGATCGGAACTTAAAACAGGAAACTGTAACCTAAAAAGAATTTTGTGCTTAACTCAACGTGCAGTCAGCATTATGCTACAAAAGGCAACAGAAAACATCAGCAAACAGGAGAATCTACAAGTTTGCATAAAATATCAATAGCCGTAATTGTCTCCAAAGTAAGCCATGGAGTGTCAATGGAAAGTTGAATCCACAACTACTACAAATAGAATACACTCGACCATTGAGTAATCCTTTACCGACCTCTAACTCCTCCAGGTTTGAGTAGAGTCGTCCATCAAGTTTCTTCCTCACGGTTCCAAAATCCATAGGATGCTGTATAATCTCATGATAATCAGGTATCTGCAAAGAAACTATTTCAGTATCTACTAAAAATACAATTAAATGTGTATTAAATGTGTCTCTTGCAAAAGAGTACCTCATCATGATCAACAGGCTCGGAGAATACACCATATGTGTCCTTCCTGCATTTGAACATAGAGAGAATTTGAGATAGGGAAAAAATAAAAAGAAAGTGAAAAAATCTGAAATCTTACTTTTGAAGTCTGTCAAGTATGAACACCAACAACTTTTTGTCTGGCAAAGGTGTTGTGGGGCCGGACACCAATGGCGACCCTAACCAACAATAAACAGAATTTAAAAACAATAACTGGGAATTCAAAACGAAAATTCGTGAAAATAGTTCGAATTTGCACCATTTGATGTGTCCGTCGCTTTCGAAAGCTTTTCCTCCTGCAAAATTCACTTTTTTACTAAATATACATCAACACTCAAATGAAGTAGGCGACTTTTGGAAATGAAAGAAGAAAAATAAGCAACTGCAAGTAATAAAAGTTTAATTAATTACTTTCTAAAATTTCGAAAATACATTGAAATCAAAAAGCAGCGACTCAGTCAAAACACATCAGATCTTTAAATTCACCAGAAAAAAAAGGAACGTTGAAGTTAGGCGCCAAATCCAAAAAAATTTTGGATCACATAAACATAGGAAATTTCCAACGAAAAACAAAAAATTGTAATTTTTCCAAAAATAGAAGAACATTTATTGACTCAATAAATTAAGATTTTGAAAATTAGCAAAAAACTCCAAATTTCACCACCTGATCAGCAACAACGTCGTCAGATCTGGGATCCACGGAATCGATTTTCCTTCTCTTAACATTAACAGACGCGTCGTGATTATCACCGTCGGAATCAGAAAGTGAATTGGCAGAAGACGAATCTTGTTCGAAATGTTGTTGATTTGATTCAGGCAAACGCACAACTAATTTGACTTTCTTCTCTTTTCTTTCGTCATCGTCGTCGATGACGTCCTCTGGCAGAGAATTCGAGTTCGGATTAGGGTTCCGGCGATTGGATCGACGGGAAGGGGTAGAAATGGAAAGTTTATTGTCACGTTCATGGAGATCTGAAAGAGAAGGACGGCCTTTCTTCTTCTTCTTCTTCTTCATTTCAGTCGGCGCTGCTGTGGTGGTTGCTACCTTACCCATTTCTCTCTCTGTCTCTCTCTACAAACAACGTTGATTATTCTTTTTCCTAATTTTTGTTTTATTTATTTTTTATACGTGGTTAATACTCATGGAGTTATGGCCTTATGGGTCAGTATTTGAATTGAATTAATGTAATACGTTATGACAGAATTTAAGAGAAAGGCTTAATTATATCATCTACTTTCACAAAGCTCATTATTTATGTTATTAGTTAAAAGTTAAAATTTATTGTAAAATTATAGCAAAACAAGACAATAAATATAGAAGATGAAAGCAATAGAAATAAAGAGACAAGAGATGAGAGCTTTTCTTATTATTCAAAGTCTTCAGGTGTCTACAATATGAACCCTTATACCTCTATTTATAGTGTAACATAAAGACATACAAAATGTTAGTCATAAACATGACATTAACATGAATATAATGGAGGGGGTTATGGAAGTGAAATGTTACAAAAATAATGGTTATAAAGTTGGAGGTTATGATTATCTTCATAAAGAAGGAAAGTAATGGAGATAATGGATGAGAGAAAAAGTCTTGGTGTAATGGACATCCACACTATAATGTTTTATAACACTCTCCCTTGGATGTCCACAGATAATATGCCTCATTAAAATCTTACTAGGAAAAACCCTTGTGGGAAAAAATCCTAGTGAAAGAAAAAGAGTACACATATCTTTTAATACACTTTGAATGTTGCTTCGTTAAAAACCTTACTAGAAAAACCCAATTGGGATAAAACCATGGTTAAGGAAAATAGTACAACGCGTATTTTCTCCCCATGATAAAAATTTTACTTGATATCTCGGAGACGATGCATTCCAATCTTATATCACAACTTCTCAAATATTGATGTTGGCAATCCTTAGTGAATAAGTTTATAAGATTATCACTTGAATAGGTCTTTGAACGTCAATCTCACCATTTTGTTGAAGATCATGTGTGAAAAAGACTTTTGGTGAAATATGCTTTGTCCGATCTCCTTTGATTCTATCCTCCCTTCAATTGAGCTATATATTATTTTCGTATATGGTGGTTGGAATATCCTTTTCGAAAGAAAATCACATATTTTCTGAATATGATAGATCATGATTCCAATCAAACACATTCCCGACTTAATTCATAGATCAATATTATTTCTACTGATTTGAAGAAGTGGTTACTAATGTGATTCTTTGAATTTCCAAGATATTGTTGTGTCTCCATATATAAATAATAGTCCATTTGCGATAGAGCTTTATGCAGATCAAATAAATATTCTGCATGTACATAATTAAATCATTACTGACTCGGGATTGATCATTTCAATTTTATTGAAGCTCGTCTTTTCTTCTGAAAGAAAATCACACATCTTCTATGTGTTGAGTCACTTGCTTTGTTAGTTTCTTGTCATAACTTGAATGATAATATGACAATCCTTTCACATAACTTTCGTTATGTATATCAAATAATCTTCTAGCATTTGTATAACCAGCAATCTGTAAGTGCACCAATTGCACTAATACATGACATTTTAAATCATTTTCATGAGATCAAAAAGATTCTTTCTCTGTGTTAAGCAGTCTCAAAACCATTGGGTACTCAATGGAATTGCTTTAAGACCTTTTAAATCCTTCAAGGATTTTCATATAACCTTCATCGTCTAGTTAGACATAATAATCATTCATTATGTATATTCAAATATTTCATCTATTGCCAGACTGAAACAAGCATCCACCATTGGAGAATATATCTCCATTTAATAATGTCAAAAAATTTGCGAAACCCCTTTATTCCCCGAGGCCCAAATCGCACTTTATATCTAACGATTATACTTTCGCACAATGATTTATTTGTACCACACTGACATTGTATTTTGATCCATGAACTATAAGATCAAAAACATCACTTTTCTAAGTGAAACAAAATATACTTGAATAGTGCCAATCATTTATCTGTCCACATTATATGACAAATTTGAATTTAAGATCCTTGTAACCATTTATAGCATTGAGTGTTACTTTATATCAAAGATACCGTCGACGGTCATTTTGATTTGATTCCAATACAACATAACTTATCGAGATCTCTTCATTTTTCATCATTTTCAGGTACCTGAACCTTTGCCAAGATTTTATGAAGTGTTATGTCATAATGCTCTTTCAAAGCACTTACCTTATTATCATGACCATTTTGATAATTTGCTCATCTCCTTCTTCAAGGAGTTTTACGTTTGGAATCGATTGGTCTATCACGCTTCTGGCGTATCATAGACTTTGTCCTTCAAGGACTATTTATTGAAGCATTTGCAGCTTAATTAAAATATTGGGTTAGCAAATACATCTGACAAATTATTTGCAACATTTTGCAAATGAATTATCTCTTGAACTTCAAGTTCACATTTCTTTTAACGAGGATCTAGATAATTCACCCCACACATAATTTCAGCTGCTAAACATATCTCCCCCTAATGTTAGGAAATCTAACATTTACCCCAAACCTCATTTGGGGATCCATCTTTGTGCGTGGTGGAGCAATAAAATCATATGTGCACACATCAAATTTTTAGATGGAAATTATTTGGTTCCTGACCGTGAACCAATTGTGATGGGAGAACCTTGTTGGCTTGATGCATACACGTTAAATAAACTCATCTCATACCAAATTTTATTTGATAGATTGTTCTCATAATCAATGGTCTAGCTATAATTGGAGGCAAACAATTTCTGCTAAACCAACCAGTATTATCAACATAATTTTATAGTTTGAAACTGTGCTCTTAATTTAACAATTTGAGCAAACAACCTTACAAAAATCAATTTGTAAGTTGATACAAATGCACATGTGACCTAACCATAGATGCATCTATTAAATCATAATAGTAAGCGGTCCACATGGCAGGTGAACGGGCCCATATTCACCTTTGTATATGTTCCAAATAATTTTAGGGGATACAATCCCAACCTTAGCTGGTACAATGATCATTTTATCATGAGAACAAGCAACACATGAGAATTCGAAGAATCTTTTATTTCTTCAACATATAACCACATGAATTCTCAATTCTTTTGCATCATATTTGACCGAAATGGTCAACCGGTTATGCCAACTGATAAACTTCTAGTTTACTTTTGAATGTGATTCCATCATCATGCCTATATTTGTATACAACAAACAAGAGAAAGGCGGGTAACCTTTTATGTAAATATTCATAACCCACTTTGATTGTAGTAATTTGAAGATATTTAATTTTTCAATAATTTATAGTCTCAATATAATAATTTTTTTCAATTCCTCTGAAACTTTAAAAAGTTTCTTTTGAGACTTACTACAACCTCAATATTATGAACTATTTTCATTTCTGGATAGTAACAAATTAGTTCTCCGAAACTCTTAATTAAGTTTGTGTACTGGTACAAATTTCACAACACCATTCTTATGATGATCATCTCCTTCAAGGAGAATACATGCAAGACTTATTTCTTGACAATCAATGACAAATTTGTGTTTTCACACAATAATATTTATTTTGATCATGGCCTCAACCTTTATAGGAATGAATTATTTCTTTCTTTTATTAGCAATAGTTCAAGATAGAACATACCACAATATTTGTGATGTACTCAAAGTATATGACCAAATAATTATTTATGTCAAAATATTTCTTTTCAATCTCTCAAACCTCCCGTAGAGGTGAGATGTGACATTTATCCAACAATACATGAATATGTTCATATCCATACGAATACAAGTCACATTTTCTTCAAGAAAGGGATCATAACCATTTGTACATGCTCCATAAGTTTTAACTCATTGTCATGCTTTGGCATTATCAAATTTATGTGACTCACCTCAACATCACTTTAAGAGGTCAAATGTACCAAATGTACTACCACTTTGTATTCCTTTATTTTGATGGAGGATTTACAAAACTTTTCAAATTTGGGTTGCACCAACAACAATGTGCCCAATAACTTCTCATACCACTTTGATGGATAAAAATTACCTTCACATTTGAAGGAGCATCTTAAGAAACAATGTGTCCAATAACCTTTCATATCACTTTAATGGACAAATTACCTTCACATTTGAAGGATCATCTTAAGAACCCATAAAGTTCTTCCTTTTAATTACCACAATGATGGCCATTAACATTTTACCACACCCATATTCATACATACAATCACTTGTCATTTTTCAGACATATTATGCAATGCTACCACATTCACATAAGAGAATGGAGCAAATTAATTGGGCAAATTTCATGACTTTCAGTCAAAAGTATACAACTTTATGTTAGTCATCATCATATCATCACTATAGTGCATTAGGACTTAAACCCAATGTCTTACCCATATAAAAACGTCTTTGGTCATAAATCAATGGGACTTGAACCCAACTTCTTATTATCATCACCGTCTTACCCTCAATCAATGTCTTGATAAATCAAATACGTTACCAAGAAATAATTATCGAAAATCATAAATATAATCTAAATTTGACTTAAAGCGTAAGAAAAATGAACAAAATCAATTAATTAGAACAAGATGTTGGAATCATATAAAAGTCTCAAGTTAAAATAAATTAAAACCGTTTAACATTCCCTCTCAATATTGTTAAGAAGATTAATATAATTTACTAACCATTTTATAATAACCATAAAACAAACTTTGTTAGTACAAATAATATATTAATAACTCAACAAGTAAATGTTTATATAAAGAAAAATCAAGAGGTACAAAAGTAACCAATAATGATGATCCAATAAGTATGTATATGTCACATAACTCAATAACTTATCTTTTAATAAAACAAGATCATAAAGAACAATTTCTTTACAAATTATTAACTTACAAAACTAATTTTACTTTTTAAATATATAAGTGATCAAATTGCTGGACTCATATAATTTTTGAGATGGTAAGAAAATTAATGATGCATAATCAAAAGTTAAACATGTGATAGATTATATAGTAATTTACCTTGTTTCTGAGAGAAAAATAAACACAAATATTTTTATATTCTTTATATTTACTTTGCTTCAATCCTTCAATAGTAGAACAGTCGTGCTGATAATGTGTTGTAAAACTAAAGCAAAACAAGACAATAAATATAGAAGATGAAAGCAATAGAAATAGGGAGACAAGAGATGAGAGTTTTTCTTATTATTCCAAGTCTTCAAGTGTCTACAATATGAACCCTTATGCCTCTATTTATAGTGTAACATAGAGGCATACAAAAGGTTAGTGATCATAAATATGACATTAACATGAATATAATGGAGGAGGTTATGGAAGTGAAATGTTACAAGAATAATGGTTATAAAGTTGGAGGTTATGGTTATCTTCATAAAAGAGGAAAGTAATGGAGATAATGGGTGAGAGAAAATGTCTTGGTGTAATAGACATCCACACTATAATATTTTATAACAAAATTTAGTTTATTATGTTATTTTTGTTTGAAATTATTTTTACCTATGTCTTTGATGGTTAACGAAAAATTATCCGATTTTATAAAATTATTTTGTCCACGTGGTGAAGGATAATTTCCTATATCATTATTTTTTCTTTAAAAAGAAGAATTAGGCAAATTCCTAAAACCAGTTTGAATCTATCTATCTATATATGATATATTTATAATAGAAGTAAAAAGTAAAAAGTGTTACGTGTCAGTACCATAATTTTTTTTTATCATAATAAAATAAATTTATCCTTTCTCTTAAATTATCATGTTCGAACTTTGACTGAAATTGTTGTAACAATATCGAACTTTGGAAATGGCCTTTTACCCCCTGCATTATTTAATAGTGTATTTTAAAGGTATATATGTGCTCATGTGGATATCATAAATATTGCATTATTTATAGTAATATGTCCTTCACACTCATACTTCCGTTGAAGGGTCATTATAAAACTGATTGTCATAAAAAACAATAATTACCATAAAAAATAAAAAATAAAAAATTAATTAAAACTGTTTGGCAAAATAAAGATAATTACCGTTATAAACTCAAAAACTTATTGTCAAAAAAAAAAGTTAAAAATTGTGGATTGAGGTATTTTCTCCCCCTTTCTTTTCTAAAATTTCTTTTAAATTCTATCCATATAAATTATAATATGCCTTATTTTGTTTTTAAAATATTTAGTTTATTTATGCCATTTTTACCATTAAGAAAATCATCTTATCTTTATATATAATCAATATATAATAAGAGAAGTAAAAAGTGTCATGTGTTAGTACCAAAAAAAACAATAAATACCATTAAAAAAATAAATTGATAATCAAAAAAATAAATTTAAAATTGATTGTCATAAGAAAAACAATAATCACAATTAAAAAAAAATCTAACTATATATCATAAGAGAAGTAAAAAGTATCACCTGTCACACCAAAAAACAATAATTACCATTAATGTAATAAAATTTAAAAACTGATAGTCATAAAAATGCAATAATTACCATAAAAAATTAATAATCCAGAAAATAAAATTTAAAATTGTTTGTCAAAAATAAATAAATCAATAATCTATCTATTTATCTAAATCTATATATATATATAAAGCTGAATATCAGCTCGCTTATATGGCATGCCTAAATGAGCAGTATTATTATTTATTTATTTTCTCAGAATTTTCAATTTTTCCTTTCATCCTCTATTCAAAAATTTGTTAAAAACATTATTCTCTTCCTTCATTATGAGCATTTATAACAACAGTTAATCCTTCTTTCCAAAATAAATCGTGTAGTGTAATGACTTCAAAATTGTAGTAACTACAAAAGGAACATTAATTTGATTATATAGTTATAAAAAAATTAACCAAAAAAATGAATGTTAATTTGATTATATATTTATAATAAAATTAAAATTAAACTTAAAAAGGAATGTCAATAACTTTAAAAAGGGAATGTTAATTTCATTATGTATTTAGAATTAATCTAACATTAACTTAAAAATGGAACGTCACTAACTTAAAAGGGAACATAAATTTTGCTTAATTTAATTTGATTAAGTTACTGCTAAATTGGTAACTAGAATTATTCCAAAATAACTGATTGACTAAACATTAGTACTAATTATGAGATTTAATTTTTCTTAAATGTGAAATTAATGATTATATGTTCTATTCAAATCATAATTCTTCCTTTCAGTTTTTTTTCATCAACCGTTTCGTTTCTTTATTTTCAATTGTTAATTACAATAGCTTTTACTATGTATTAATCTCTGAGTAATTATATTTTAATTAATTATAGGTCTTTT
>JAJOOR010005919.1:0-29426 GCA_036250505.1 Solanum acaule | reverse complement strand
AGAATTACCAAAAGAGTTCACCACACTAAATGAAATAGTAAGAAAAGAACTAATTATTGGAGGAATACCAATGATAATAAACTTTAAAATTTACCATGAAAATAAGGATATCATACTAGGAATAAAATGGTTAGAAGAAATGAAACCATATAATTTAGACGATACCCAATTAACCATAACTTATAAAAATAAAAAAGTTATAATAAAAAGGACACTATGAAAATATACATACTAGCAAAAATAATCGTAGAAAACTACTACAATAGATATTATACGCCAATGATTGACACAGGAGCAGAAGCTAACATGTGTAAATATAATTGTTTACCAGAAGAAAAATGGGAACTATTAAAAACACCAATAGTAGTAACAGGTTTTAATAACGATGGAAGTATGATAAATCATAAGGCAAAGAATGTAAAATTACAAATATGGGATAAAATATTAACTATTGAAGAAATATATAGTTATGAATTCACGAATAAAGATATGCTTCTAGGAATGCCATTCTTAGAAAAACTATATCCACATATAATAAAAAAAAACACACTGGTGGTTTACTACACCATGTAAATAAAAAATAGGAGCGAAAAGAGTATATAATAAAAATAGAAAAACCACACCATGGATGAAAGGAAGTGAAAAAATTACCCAAAAACTTGAGAATGTTAAAACAAATGATCACAAGATAGAATTGATAATATTCTCCATAGACAAACTAAAAATTATCCAACAACAGTTAGAGCTATTATATAGTGAAAATCCGCTAAAAGGATGGGAGAAACACAAAACAGAAGTAAAAATAGAACTAATTGATGAAAATAGCATAATAACTCAGAAACCATTAAAATACAACTTTGACGGCCTAAAAGAATTTAAAATGCATATAAAAGAATTATTAGAGAATAATTATATACAAGAAAGCAATAGTAAACATACAAGCCCAACATTCATAGTGAATAAACATAGCGAACAAAAATAGGATGGTCATTGATTATAGAAACCTAAACGTAGAAACAAAAACATATAATTATCCAATACCAAGTAAGATATTAAAAATAAGACAAGTCCAAGGTTATAATTATTTTAGTAAATTTGATTGTAAATCAGGATTTTACCACCTTAAATTAGAAGAAGAATCTAAAAAATTAGCAGCATTCATAGTACCCCAAGGATTCTATGAATGGAACATATTACCCTTTGGCTATAAAAATGCACCAACATTTTATGGATAATTACTTTCACCAATTAGAAAATTGTATAATATACATAGATGATATATTATTATACTCTAGAACGCAGGACGAACACATAAAATTATTAGAAAAATTCATACATATTATTACATACTCAGGAATAAGCCTAAGCAAGAAAAAGCCAGAAATAATGAAGTCTCAAATAGAATTTCTAGGAATAGAAATAGATAAAAATGGTATAAAAATGCAGCCACACATAATACAAAAAATAATAAATTCTGATGAACAGATAGATACAAAAAAGAAACTACAATCTTTTTTAGGATTAGTAAATCAAGTAAGAGAATATATACCAAAATTAGTTGAAAGCTTAAAACCATTACACAAAAAGTTAAAAAAAGATGTAGAATATTACTTTGATGACAAAGACCAAGAGCAAATACGAAAAATAAAAACATTATGTAAAAAATTGCCAAAGCTATGTTTTCCGGATGAAAATAAAAGATTTACTTACATAGTAGAATCAGATGCTAGTGAAATAAGTTACGGAGGAGTGTTGAAATATAGATATGATAAAGAAAAAATAGAACACCATTGTAGATATTATTCAGGTACCTTTACAAACCCAGAAATAAAATGGGAGATAAATAGAAAGGAATTATATTCAATATATAAATGCCTATTAGCCTTTGAACCATATATTGTTTACAACAAATTTATTGTGAGAACAAATAATACACAGGTAAAATGGTGGATAACAAGAAAAGTACAAGATTCAGTTACAACAAAAGAGATACGAAGACTAGTATTAAACATACTAAATTTCACATTTACAATAGAATTGATATGTACTAACAAGAATGTTATTGCAGATTACATATCAAGACAAAGCTACCCAAATTGAAAAAGAAGATACAATGGAGAATCTACTTAAAATGATGACAACACTTTGTACAAAAGTGGACAATATAGACAAAGAACTACAAATACTGAAAACAAGTCAGCAGCATGACTATAAAAATGCGGAGATAAGTCAATCGGAAGACACTAAACTTCCAGAGATACAAGGTGACGTTGGAAAACACCTAAAAACCCATAACGATCATTTATTTCGTGCAGCTACAGGGAGCACATCATCTACAAAAGAGGAAAAGAGGTATATCAATACCAATATGAACAAAATATTCAAAAAACCATTTATACCAAGAAACCAAAATCCCTTATTCATACCACCACAAATAAATACCTATAAAGAAAGTCTAAACCAGGATAAAAAGACCTACAACCATATAACCAGAGCCTACATAGAAAATATCTACAAAATACAAACTTTTCTGAACAAAAGTCCCAGATCTACAAATACCAAAAACCCAAATGAAGATTATATTACCTAACCACTACAAGGATATAATAAACTAATCGCACTACCAAAGACCAATTCAAATCTAGTAGCAATTTGTTATAACTATGGATTATTGAACACAGTATATACCCAAACATGTGATGAAATAGCAACAATACCAGAGCTACACAAAACATTTATGAACTATAAAAGAATAACAAAAGGAACACTATTTTTCATAAGATTTTATTCAGCACCAGCCGAGATACTTTACGACGAAATCAAGCTTATTATACAAATTATAAAAATTGGGCTAACTAGAGAAATGATTATACCAGAAAAAATAGAGGTTCAAGACGAGATACCAAAAGTAGAAATACCAGAGTTCTAGGCAGGAAAACGAGTTATTGGATTAGCTACTATTTTAAATGAGCTAACATCTAATTACTTAAACGAGAATTCAATATGTAGTTATTATTCAAGAGAACAAACAATGATATATTCAAATTGCCGAGAAGTTAGAGCAGCAGATATGGAAAAAATCAGACAATGGGCATTAAGCCTACTAAAACCTGAACAACAACCAACTACAAGAGCTATACAGAAGAACTTTATTTCTTCAGAGCTAATGAAGAGATACTGCAAAATTATTGGTCACAAATATCTAGACCATCAATGTACAAAATGCCAAGGAGAAGATAACGTAATCCCAGACGTCCAACTGGAATAAAGAAAGCAGCAGACAAGATGAAAAGAAGACAAGATAAAAAAAAGATAAAAAGGAGCATTGAAAATATGTAAAGAAGTTTGGACATTAGTAGAGCTGTAAAGTAGGAATAGTACTACCACTACTTAGTGGAATGTAAAGTAAAGTTAGTGGAATAAAGTTAGGAGACAGCTGTAGGATAAGAATAGTAGGGTTTCCTCTTATAAATAGATAGCCATTTTGGCCTAGAGAGGCAAGACTTTCTACACGGAAAGCACAACCTTCTTACAAAAACTACTCTCAATAAAAATATACTTTGCAATTTGCAATATGGATGAGCAAAAAAATATCAAACAGGTATATCTATTTATGGTTATGAATAGCTAAATCCTTTAATTCCTGAATATCATATGCATGATTAAATAAGTTTATATTAGTTATTATATACTAGAATTATTTTGATCATATTTCCTAGTTTGTTAACATGAGGAAAAAAGGGAAACCTTCCAGAACTATGTCATCCTTAGTTGAAACTATAGGTGAGAGAAGCCGTGAGGGAAGTAAATAGAGTTGAGGCGTTGTTTAGGAAGAAATTACCTTTGAAAGTACGATGTTAATAGTGACAGGGAAATATGGTTAAAGATAATCTAGTTTATAATGATCTAATATAAGGTTATTAAGGTGTAATATGATATGAGGGAATTGATAAATTAAAACCATGATTACTTATTTACACGATGAAATGATATTAAATCATAAAATACTAATTTTATATATCCTCAAAGATATAAAGATTATTGAATTAAGAAGAATAATATGAGAAAAAATATTTGATTATGAAATTCTAGAACTAATGAATCAAGAATGGTTTGAGATAGATTTGCATGAACTAGATTCAGAATTAGAACAGTTTAGCATTAATGATCTAGAATTAGATTCAGACTAATGATAAACTACGAATACTTACAATATTGGCTTGAATCTAACCGAGATATAATCTTGTTAGGAAATCTGATAAAAGAAAATATAGAAGTGTATCAAAGAACCCAAGATATACAATATCTTGAATATATTCTAGAATGCATTAAAGAAATAATTAGAATAATTCCGCTAAGAAATGATTATTATAACAAAATAAACAATGACTAAAGAACCCATAGAAAAAAGCTAATAAGTGCAGTAAAAGGAAATTTAATATACCAAAAATTTAAATTTATAATAAGTGCTAATTATTCAGTAGCAATAAATGATAGAAATATAGATAAATCACTAGTATTATACTGGAAAATGTCAGGAATAGAACTAGCCCCAGGAAGTAAAATATTCTTATCGATGTCTCTGAGAAAAATTATATGGTAAGTCCACTTCTTTTTTAATCTTCTATTTCAACTCAGGTCATATTACATGGTAGTTCTCTTCTTTAAAATAGTATATACAGAATATTAAAATAGTTCTCATTTTTTGTTTGTTACAAACTTATGGGACCTTATTGTTTTCTCCCATTAGAACCTTCGTTAGATAAAAATTGTACAATTTTTTATTATTGTTTGCTTTATTTCAGTAATGATTTTTCTATATGTAATTTTTATGTCCTATATCCACATTTTAAAAAAGGTATTTGTAGGATTAAATAGAATATGATGAGATCATTTCAAAAGCAGACTATATATACACTTCAAAACACATCACTATAGTTTAGACCTTTATTACATCCTATAAATATTAAGATTATAAATATGTTGTCTAGAGGTGAGAAAGAATCTAACATGTCTTGAAGTGTTGTGTTGTTTGTAATATTGAAACGAAAGGAATGCATTCTAGGGCGTGCTAACTTTGATGTGACATTGAACTTTTTTTTTACATTTTTATATGCTTTCAGTTTTGCATATGCATAATGAATAAACATATATTTTTTTGTAATGTTATAGACCAATAGATTTATAAAAAATTATTAATGTTTTTCAATATTCAAGAATTCTGAATGACTAAATTTTAAAATATTTTATGATAGAAATATTGAAAGTTTTAACATAGAATTATTGAAAATATGTTGTAAAGACCCTTTTCGTTGTTACAGGTGAACTACTAGTGAAAGAAATTGGGCAAGGATACTTTAGGAGTAGTGAGTTAAGATTTTCATACTAGGCAAGACTCAGATGAAATCAGAGCAAGGAGATATCGACCAATCTGGAAAAAGGAGTGAATAAAATGTCTATGCATGAATTGATTTTTCTATTTGCTAAGATATTAAAGAGTCTTTATGGCCAAATTCGGGGGAGTACAACTCATGATATCGAATTTGGCGTGAAGGATTTCGTTTGGAACATTAAGGTGTGTAGGTGATGGCTGTTTATCTTTCGTTTATCTTATATGTGCTTGCTAAATATTTGCTAGTATTGTATGCATGATGTATGGTTAGGGAAATGGAAGCATGAATTGAAGTTTTAATTGTTGTCAATTCTATGCAATGAATGTGTTTACTTGGGTATACAAGTGTGATTGTCATTCATTGTGATTGTGATCGTGATTGTTGATTTGCTCTGATATCACGCCTGGTTAAGAATATTTCCATGGTTGGTTTGGGTTTCACGCCTAGTACATACTAACAGTTGGCTCTGGTACCATGTGTGGTACGAGATATCTATATAGTTGGCTCGGGTACCACGCAGGTACAAATTACTAACGGCTGACTCGGGTACCATGCCTGGTACATTAACTATTTGTGTGTGGGTTCCATGAGTGAATTGGATTGGATTGTTATGTTTTGGTTGTTTATGTTTACCTATTTTACTAAGTTATGGTTGCTTGTTCACATTTTATATGTTGGAACAAGCTGATGATCCTACAAGTACACTTTGGATTTTGTGTATTGATATTGCACTTGCTCTTTCTTTATTGAGTACAGAGCTACAAGGATTACTAGACCTCGAATATGCATCAAGGAAATGAGATGCAGAGCATAGTATGAGTATCAAAACAACGGACACCCAACATGCATTATAGGCCGACTTAGCTCAAGATTGTAAAAGCACAATAAATGTGAGTAGTAAAGGGAACAATAAAAGTGAAGTATCTCATAAATAGAATAAGGTTAATGTGAAGTGGATAACACAATAAATCAAACTAACTATAACATAGTTGGAACCCTATAAGCCCACAAGGTGCACACAAAAGATAAAGTAGAAGAAATAACTTGGACCACATAAGCCCAACGAGTACACATATGATCTAACAACAATAATTGGAAAATATCATGAGAAACCATGAACCACCAACCGAAACTCACGAAAGGGAAACCTCATAATCCTTACAAGGGTAACTTACAACCTAAGCATAACCTCTCCCAAAATCTGACATCAAAATAGTCACAAACAAGGTCTATCTCCTCCTGGAATTTGACGTCAGGATAGCCATACAAAACCTAGCCTCTCCCAAAATATGACATCATGATAGCTGCCACAAAACCTAGCCTCTCTTGAAATCTGACATTAGGATAAATACAAAAAAACCTAGCCTCTCCTGGAATCTATCATCGGGATAGCAACAACAAAACCTAGCATCTACCTAAATTTTACATTGAGATAGCTACAATAGAGGATCAATATTTCTAGGAATCTAACCTTAGGAAAGTCAACCACAATAGAGAAGTAGAGTCTACAAAAAGGCTAAGCACCCATTTTTACTATAATCATCCCCTTTTTGATACTAAACAGGTACCTGAAGGCTAAAGCCCAATGCAAAGGGTCAACTCTAACCCTAGTCTGATCCAAGCCAAACCAAAGACACACGAGCCAGCATGGCTAAAGTCAAAGGCACGCACAAGCCAAACCTAGGCTACGACCCTACATAAGTACAACAAGGAAATCCTAATCCATACATTGACCCAAAACAAGAACATCAATATAGTCAAGAGTAAGGAACACATTTCCCAAAAATACCAAAAATAACACAAAAATAAAATAAAATAATGATATCAACAAGGATCATAATAGTAAACCCAACTATAATACTAGCAAATTATCATGCTAAAACAACCAACAATCCAAGTATAAGATCAGTAAGCCATAGTTATTCTTGATGTCGATCACACGAGCTCTGAAACATTTAAAATGTGGATTTCCTTTTTGAGCAACCTCTAAATGACCATGCTATCAAATTAGTGATCTAGGCATCAATACGATAGAACTTATACGCATAATGTAATCAAGAATCTTGAGCACAGAATTGGGTATAGTAACACCGTGGAAATTAGAAGTCTAGAGAAGGAGCCAAATGGAAGCTCACCAGCCCATGATTGAGCCATGGTACCCTTTATGGAGCCCTAGAGGGGCTGGGAAGGGGACCACGGCTCGTGGTGGTGCTCGTGGCGCCTTCCAATGTTTGACAAAAAGGGGCTCCCCTCCCACGAGCACCTAGACGGCTCGTGGTAGTTCCCATGAAGGGGAGACAGTGGCCCCTCTCAGGCTGACCCTCCACAAGAGCCACTAGACGGCTTGTAAAAGCCATAATGGCTCGTGGAGTAGGTCGTGAGGGGGATAGGATTTTGGGGTGAGTTTTCCAAGCCACTGGTCAAGGACCATGGCTGCCACTACGGCCCGTGAAGTCCTTAATGGCTCGTGTGGGCCTCCATCTGGAGGTTCGCATCAGCCGTAAGTTAAGGTGAGTTGGGTCTTTTCCTAATTATTTTATCTTGATACTACATCATGTTTCCCTTACCTAGAACCCCTATATAAGTGATTTTAACTTATCCATTCAAGTCATTCTCTTAAATTCACCAAACGAAATCAAGTTCTTCCTCTCCAAAATATTTCTCTCTCTAGAAACTTGAAGAAGAAGGGTTCAACCTAGGGTTTCAAGGCAAGTCTCCAATCCCACCATAGAAGGCAAGCTTTTGGCATTGAGGTATGATAGTTTTGATCCATGAATTCCTCCATTCATGGAGTTACCAAATTCTCCATTTTCAAAGTTAGAATTTCCCAATTGAGTTAGGGCTTTCTTCTATGGTATGGGCTCTTATAATTATTGATTTATAATCTATGATGTATGAATTTAGTTAATCTCATGATTTTATGTTGATTCCCCATGAACCCATGTAATTCCAATATTTCCAAATTATGAGCTTATAATGTGGGTCTTGCATTATGAAAGAATAGTTTTATGAAATCAAGAATGAATTGATAGAATTAAATGAAATTATGATGAATTTATATGAACCTGTGTCTAACCCATGTCTTCTAGATGTTGATGATCGAAAGTGGGCTTTGAGAGTGAAGTATCAATAATGATGTTGTTGATTGTGTTGTTGAAAGGATTTCTCATATACAAATGAAAGTATGATTGTGAAAGGTTTTCTCACGTGGTAATTAAGGATTCGAAGGTTGAAAGGTTTTCTCACCTAAATGAATCAAAGATAATAAGCTATCCTAATGGAACCTAGCTTGGATTGGTTATTGAATGATACCTTTCCATGGATGACTTATGACTTAGCTTGGATTAGCAAGATGACGTGCCCTTCCATGGATAATAAGAACAAGTAAGAAAATGATTATTTCGTGGGATTTATGCTTAGCACCGAGAGGATATTGAGATGGAGGCTCTCCCGTTAGTAGAGGTCAGGTTTCTAGAAGTAATCTCCTTATCCCTTACATATGTTCCCCCATAGGATGATTGTCTAGATAGACATTAGCTAGTGGATCTACCTAAGCTACAAGCTCATGGTCCTTACCATGGCAAGTAGGACACCCCTTTTCGGTGTGGGAGACACTGGGGATCATGTTATAGCTCGCATGGTCTCTTTGTTGGTTAAGGATACTTCCTTATTATTAATGAACTAAGGTTACTTCAAGAAGTATCTCATATGTGTTCAAAGGTTTTATTGATGATTAGCTTACATTGACCATATTTTATGACTTATGACTTTTCTAACCTTTTTATATCATGTTTTAGCTTGGTTATTGCATGTCATGAAATGTTCTATTTTAGCATGATTTAAATGTTTATAAGCATGGCTATCATACTTGGTACATATTTGTACTAACGCATACTCTTGCCTACATTTTTCCACATGTAGGGTCCGACAGTCAAGGTTCTAAGTTTTGTGGCTAGAGGTTGACTTGAGAGATAACGAGCTTTGGGTGAGTCCTCATGCTTCGAGGACGGATTTTCATTATTTTCAGTTTTCTTCTTTTACTTTCATTTTTGGACATGATGTATGGGCTAGGCCTTAAATTTCATTCATGTACTAGTTGGCTAATGAGAAAAAGTGTTTAGACTTCCGCTTTACTTTTATAAAAGTTTTTGAGACTTGAAATGTATTTCTTTATCTCTTTTATTCTATTTCTTATTTTATGAATGTTAAATGGCTTGTATGGGGTCTCTCGGGGTCTTATACGTCATGTTAAGCCTAGGGGGGGTACCTTGAGTCGTGACAAAATTGGTAACCAGAGCACAAGGTTTAGAATTTTCATAGGATGTCTCATAAGCCACATCAAGTAGAGTCTTGTTCATGAGTGTAAAGCGCGTCACATTTAAGAATGAGAGGCTACAAGATGTTTAGGCAATTCCCCTTCTTCATTACTCTAACTTTGTGCGGTAGAGTTTAACTCTATAAGGTCTCTCTCTTAATCCTTATCTAATACTCTAAAGGATATGGCTACTCGAAGAGCTTATGCTAGAAGGAATGTGAGAGAGAATGTAGAACAAGAAGCTCCTCCTCAAGCTCCTCAAGTTCCGGTCGACCCTTGGGTGGAGCAAGTGACTAATGCAGAGTTTAGGGCTTCTTTTCAAGTATTGGCTCAAGCAATGACGGCCCAAGCCAATAGAGAGGTTGTGGTTCCCGTGAACCCAATTTTGGGTACGACGGTATCTAGAGTGAGGGACTTCACTAGGATGAATCCTCAGGAGTTTCATGTTTCTAAGGTTAAGGAAGATCCTCAAGAGTTTATTGATGAGGTCTACAAGGTATTGATGATCATAGGAGTGACGCCTGGTGGAAAAGGCGAAGTTAGCTGCTTTTTAACTTAAGGGTGTTGCTCAAATTTGGTTCAATCAATGGAAAGAAGGGACACCGAAAGATGCAAATCTTCTCGATTGGGAGAAGTTAAAGGTTGCTTTCCTTGATAGGTTCTTTCCCCTTGAGATGAGGGAGGCAAAGGTGCTTGAATTCATCAAACTTCCTTAAGGATCTATGAGTATGAAAGAATATGCTTTGAAGTTCACACAATTGTCTAAATATGCTCCTACAATGGTTGTCAATCTTAGGGCAAGGATAAGTAAGTTCGTTTTGGGTATATCTGAAATGGTGGTAAAAGAATGTCGTACCGCCATGCTTATTAATGACATGGACATTTATCATCTCATGGTTCATGCTTAACAGATCGAAGAGGAGAAACTTAAGGAAAGGTCTACATAGACAAAGAGGGCTAAAACTGATGATGGTAATTTCTCTCATGTAAGGTCCGATGGACATGGTCATCCTAAATTATGTTACGACCCAATTTCGAAAACTATGGTTTCAAAACCTTTTTCGCAACTTTGGCAATTTTGTTAATTTTCAGGAAAAAAACAATTTTAAGAGTCGTCACTTAATTTTTAGGAAAAATTAAGAAATCATTTAAAAGGGAATTTTTGAAAGAAACCAATTTTAAATAAAAACCAGAGTCGGGCAAGGATTCAAATAATTCTCTAAGGGTTTGGACATCTTAGAGAACCAGCTAACACACGATTGACCAACAGATTTAAAAGGTTTGGCTAATTTAATAAAAAAAACTTAAGATTACTTTTTTTGAAAAATCTTATTTGAAAATAACAAAACTTATAGACTCATCTTATTCCAAGTAATGAAATAAGTCAAACGTTAAAGAACCAAAACAAAAATTTTAACTCAAAATTTTATCTGAGTCAAATTTTTTAGTCGAAAAATCAACTTAATAAATTAAACGTGGATTTAAAAGCTAAATAGTATGAAAGAATATGGATAATTCTCAAGTTAGACTTAAACTTAGATTGCCCAACTTAAAATGGATTTGGAAAATTGAATATTTAAAGTAAACAACTAACGAAATAGAAGAGTCATTTAAAAACTCCCAATGATTTATCTAAGTTAGATATAAGAAGAAAATATTAGCATTTCTAAAATAAGAACAGGAAACAAGTTAACACAAATAAATAACAAGAATCTAGGCCCTTGGCCTAAAATGCTCCTCGCTGCTGCTACTATATAAATTGGACTTTTTAAAGTCCAAAAATTCCCAATTTTAGTCCCTTTGGGACTGCTGCTACTGCTGCAATAATCAAATTGGATTCTTAAATCCAAAGCTCAATTTCCGGCCATTTGGGATTGCTATTACTCCGCTACTTAGCTGCTGTCACCGGTTTGGGTTTTAACCCAATAATACTAGCTTCCCTTTCACGACTCGGATGTTGACTCGAAGAGATGAATATGCAAGATATGGGGAGTCCAATTAGACTTGAACAAGAGAGTTCATGAAATGAAAAATGAGAGGACTAAGGATCAGATGTCTGATGAAATAAATCAATTAACTAGACTCCTTAAATTGCTAAACAACCAACTCAAACAAGATACAAGATATAACTCTTGAAGCTACGAAATAGAAGTACTGCCAACAGTGATCACAACGATATTAGGCAACAGTAAAGGCCAAAAAGGAGAAGAGGTAAAAAGACACAAATTAGGACAAATTTGGTTTTAGGACAAACACATATCCTTACAGAATCTAAAGTTAAATGCAAATGAACATGTCATTATCTCAATCTCATTCAATAACAGAGACCATACTAATACTAAAATAAAAATGAGAAACAAGTAAAATGCCAAAACTAATTGAACAAAGGATAAAGTAATGAACAAATTTACTTATGATCTACAATAACCAATAAGCAATTCACAACTAGTTTAAACCAACAACAATGACTTGTCCAAGATGGAGGTAACTAATGACAAAAGGCAGCTACAATTTAAATATAGTAGCAACTAAACAAAGATCTCCTAACCCGAATGCAACCATTGATCAAATCAAAAAGGGTCTGAAACAGATTCATACCAATTTTAAGGATAAACAGGTTTAAACTCAACTTGTTCAAAGTTTCAAGCCATTTTTCATTTAGTTTATAAGAAAGACAAACAAGAAAACCGAGAGCAGGAAAATAAGAAATAACTTTACACCATAATAACTTAATCAATTCAAACAATGTTCTAAGTATAGTAAACTAATAGATTAAGATACATAGGTGCTATGAAATAAGCTTTCATTCACCCAAGCATATATTTTTTGGGGAATGCTAAAGAGCAGCTCCAGGGATAAGCTATTTCCTACTTAAGCAGGCCCTCGATTGCCATTGAGAGCCAATGGGTCTGTTGGTTGATAAATTACGCTAACAGGACCATAAGAAATTAAAAGAGAGAGGCAGAATGGCCCTGAACAAACCGAACAAACTCAAAAGAAAGCAAGATTGAACTAAGCTAACCATGGATAACAACCCTACTTTAGATAGCAATTAGCTTAAATTAATGAATAACATCTTTGACATAGATCAATCTGTATTTAAACATAGTGTCACGTTGAAAACAAAGAAAACTAGACTATGAATGCACAACATTTCAACTAAGCTATCAACAAAATTTAAAAGAGAAAGAAACAAACTTCATATGGAAGGATTAACACAGAGACAAAAATGATGGGAACTCATCTAAGTATTAACATTTTTATCCAATTTTTGCAGATAATAGATTAATGTATGAAAAAAAAAAGGGCAGAAAAATAAGCAAAACACATTCTACAATCATTTGAATAAGCAGTTTTAAGACAAGGAACGACAAAGACCAGCAATCAGCCATCCTCAACAAAGGATTCGAGTGAATAACATGCCTGTTAATAAAATTGATATTCCCGCAAATCAGGTGCATAAACATAATTCAGATGACATCAAGATAGACAGTAATCTCTACGAATGAATTCAGATGAGCAACACGATAAGGACGCCAAAGAAGCTAAGGAGATTTATGACTATAAGAATATTAACAACAAGAACAAGAACGAAAGAAACATTATTGGCTACTTAATATGAGATCAACCAAATTCCAACATATGAAAACTAAAACAAAGCAAAGCACATATAAATAGAAAACATAGAGGAACTAGGACTTAAAAGAAACAACGTTAAAATAGAATTTACCTCTTTCCAAATGCCAAAATTTGACTAGGGACAACCGAGAGGAGATAAAAATTTGAAATATGAACTAAAAGCTCCCAAAACCTAGGTTCTCTCCAAAACTATCCCCTGAATAGTAAGAGGGAGATGATTTATATACGGTAACTTTTGGGTCGATTTTGAAGATGGAATTTGATGTGGGACTTTGAGAATTTTTCAAAATTCCTTAATAGATAAGGTTTGCGAGCTGGGGAGGTACGAATTCGTACCAAATCAAACGGTTGAGAAGGAGAAATCGTCTGGCAGCTTCTGGTAAAGCTATCTCGTGCTGGGCACGTACGAGACAAGGAATTGAAAGAAGGTGTCGTTCTGGTGAGAGGATGAGCTTCTGGAGGTTGTTCTTCATCTAAGAAGAAGAGTGGGAAAGAGGGGCGCGTAAGGCTGAGTTGCTGCGTTCTTTTGGGGAGAAAATAAGGAGAGTGGGCGCGTGTGGTTGAAAATTAGGAAAATATTAAATAGGGGAATAATTAAGGGTGTGGGTCGGTTTATTGAGAAATTGGACTTAAAATTGGGTCAGGTCGGGTTGCTTTATAGTTAAGTATAAAGGGTCTAAATTTAATAGGAAAAGTGATAGGGCCTTGGTTCTTAAAGTGTGAATAAGATAAATTACGCATCTAATCAATTACAAAGCTCCTTAATTTCAACAATTTAAAATAATTATTTTGACATAAAAATCTCATTATTTTTTAAATAAAAAGACTAGTTATGAAATACATTAGAGTTTCAACAATGTAAAAAATTATTTTGACATAAAAATCTCATTATTTTTTAAATAAAAAGACTAGTTATGAAATACATTAGACTTTCAAGGAAATAAAATTCGTACTTAATTAAAACACTGTTTTTTATAAAACAATTTTCTAAATATTTATTCAAAGTGAAAACTATATGAATCTGTATATTTTAAGTATATAGAGATATATTTTATAGGACAAATAGAAAATTGCCTTGAAAATGATCTCAAAAGTATTTTTTTGATTTTTTCAAAAATAATTACTTCAAATTGTTTGAAATTTAAGAAGCTTGAAATTTGATCAAATTGTAGAGGGTCAAAATTGGGTGTCAAAAATTTCGACAAAGATTTTCCGGCCAAGGTTCCTCCAATGCTCCTCTTAAGTTCAACAAAGATAGGGTGTCTAACCCTAAGCCTCAAGGAGGGAATGGTAGTGGGTCTTCATTGCATATGTCTACTTGTGCTAGGTGTAGAAAGAAGCACGAGTAAGTGTCTAGCCGGCATGGATTGTATCTTCGATTGTAGTAAAAGTGGTCATAAGATGAGAGATTGGCCAATGCTTTCGGCTAAGGGAAGAGAGGGCAAGCAAGCTCCTCCTAGTGGTTCGGGATCCAATGCGAGAAAAACCGATTCTATGCACTCTAGACTCGTGGTGAACAAGAGGGTTCTCCTGATGTGGTTATCGGTAAGTTGAAAGTCGTCCAACTTGATGTTTATGCTTTACTTGATCCTGGTGCTACCTTATCTTTTGTGACTCCATATGTGGCTATGAGGTTTGAGGTTCTTCCGGATGTGTTGTTAGACCCTTTTTCTGTCTCTACTCATGTTGGTGATTCTATTGTGGCTAGGAGGGTCTATAGAAAGTTTCTCATTTCCTTGTCCCATAGAGTTACTTTTGTTGACTTAGTAGAGCTTGATATGCTAGATTTTGGTGTTATCCTCGGTATGGATTGACTGCACTCATGTCATGTTTTTGTTGATTGTAGAACTCGTGTAGTCAAGTTTCAGTTCCCGAATGAGCCTATCGAAGAGTCGGAAAGGAGGAAATTCTATGCCTAAGGGTCAGTTTGTCTATTTTCCTAAAGCTAGAAAGATTATTTCTAAGGGTAGCATATACCATCTAGTTAGGGTGAGGGATGTGGATTCCGAAAGCCCTACTTTTAGGTCGGTCCCTGTTGTTAATGAGTTTCTAGAAGTATTCCCAAATGATCTGCCTGGTAGTCCTCCCACAAGGGAAATAGACTTCGATATTGACCTTCTCCCAGATACGCAGCCTATTTTTATTCCTCCTTAATGAATAGCTCCGCGAGAACTAAAGGAGTTAAAAGAACAATTGCAAGATTTGTTGGATAAGGGTTTCACCCAACTGAGTATCTCTCCATGTGGTGCTCCAGTCTTGTTTGTTAGAAAGAAGGACGATTCTCTTCGTATGTGTATAGACTATCGTCAGTTGAATAAGGTTACCATTAAGAATAAGTATCCTCTCCAAGGATAGATGATCTGTTTGACCAACTTCAAGGAGCGAGTTACTTCTCTAAGATTGACCTTTGGTCGGGTTATCACCAATTGAGGGCGAAGGAAAAAGATGTTACGAAAATGGCTTTGAGAATCCGATATGGTCACTTTGAGTTTTTGGCGATGTCTTTTGGTTTGACCAATGCTCCAGCCGCTTTTATGGATTTGATGAATATGGTGTTTAGACAATACCTTGACATGTTTGTTATTGTGTTCATTGATGATATATTGATCTATTCGAGAAGTGAGGATGATCATATTGATCATTTGAGGATTGTGTTGCAAAATCTCAAGGATCAACAACTCTTTGCAAAGTTTAGCAAATGTGAGCGGTTTGGCTAAGGTCCGTAGCTTTTCTTGGTCACATTGTTTCAAGTAAGGGGGCTTATTTGTGTTGTTTGCCCATGAGGATGTCTCCTATATGATATTATTGTTTCGAGAGAACTTTGATGCTATTTATTGCTTTAAGAACATGTTGATAATGTTTATTGCTTTGAGAGTACCTTGATGATATTTCTTCGAGAGCATTTTAATGATATTATTGTTTTGAGAGCATGTTTTACATGAGATGCCCGAGTTAGGGGATTGAGATAACTATTTTAGCATGTTTTACTTGAAATGCCCAAGTTAAGGGGTCGAGATGATTTTTACCACTTTTCAAAACGAGTTAAACTTCTTTTGAATGATACATACTTCTTTCAAGTGATAAATGCTTCTTGCAAAATGATAATTACATCTTGTAAATAATTTCTTCGACTATCTTTCCAAGCAAGGACGAATATCATGATTTATCAACACACATACACACACACTATTGTTGTTGTTCATGAAAATCTGAGAAAATGTGGAAACATCATTTTTAGAAGGTAAGTAAAAAACCTTGCAACATACTTGACCACAAGTTAGGTGGCTAGTGGATGAGATATTGAGATTATGAGTTATTTGGTATATGGACTGTGAGTCCCTCATGGATCCTTGTTTTGGAAGATAAGGCTCGATGAGGTGTATACAATAGATTGTACGACAATCTTGTACCATACATTACCATCTCATCATCATATGCATTGTATTGTATTGCATTGCATTGATCAATAATTTTTATCGGTGTAATTAGCTTTCTGGTCCGGGAATTTGTGTGTAGAATTACTTGTTTACTTTACTCGTGCTGTTAAAATATAAAAATGTGGCATTGATGTCGATGTGAAACTTTTCTGTAATGTAGGTGCAAGCATTTCAAAGTTTGTTTTATAAGTATTGATTATCTACTTTGTACTCAGTTGGCCAAGCCTACATGGCCGACTGAGTACATGTGGATCATACTCACTCCTACGTCTGTTATCCTTTTTGGTGTAGATTCTAATTCTAGTGTTTCTATGGCGGTTAATCAGATTCAGTGGATCGAGTCGTCATCGGAGTTGTGGTGAGATCCTACTTTCTGGATCATCATTAGACTCCATCTATCATTTACCCTCTTTACTTTTATTTCAAAGACTTGGGATGTTTTTCATATTTCAGTGATGTAGCAGATGCTCTTTATTATTTATGATATCAGATTTTGGTAATATTTCATCGTGTACCTAATAGTTTGATTTGAGGCCGACTTCCTTCTAGAAGTCTCGTATGGTAGTTTTATCTTCTTTTCCACAATATCTTCCTTTCACCTTACCTATTGAGTTTGAGATGGGTGTGTGTCATCATAACCTTGGTTTGTGGGACATGACAGTTATTGTTTTGTATATCTTCTTTGGAGTTTTGATATGAGACTTGGTATTGAAATTTGATGTTACTACTTCTTTCACGTAGTTATTTTATTTTATATTATATATTATTGGGTTGGCTTACTATTACGGAGGTTAGATAGGTATCATGATCACTTGTCTTAATTTTAAATTGTTGATATTTAGGTGTGTTTTTAGTATTGAATTAAAAATGGAGGAATGCCTACAGTTCCATTCCTATACTTAATTAAGTAAAAGAACCTTAGCTACACAATGGTCAGTAAACAGCAGATATAATAGAATATTCATTTTGTGCTAATTGAAGAATATTGATAGATAATCAATCTACCATACATACAACATCAATCTCACTTATTCGCGTAATGAAAATCATATTTTAGTTTACAAATAATGTAATTAAATATAGGAAGAAATAATGTAATTTTAATTTGAAAATGATTGTAGCCATAAATGAGCATCAATGAAAGATATGTTGAGGAAAGGAAGAGCTTGGGTGTCATTAAGCTTTTGAACGTATGATGCTCTTTGTGACATGTTTGACCCTGCTCCTGAACATTTGTACTCCCCATAGAAAATCGTCCTGTAATCATTTCATGAATATTTTGTCAAATGAAAAATGGTATAGATGAGTCATGATGAGCATATTTCGTAAAATGAACTTAACTGATCTCTTGAAGGGTCATTTAAGTCGTTCCATCCGTCAGGAGAAATAATATCAGTCATGAAAGTATTGGAAAAGACTACGGTTGAGAAAGACCTCCATGCTCGACCTAACCAAATCCGACCAGTTCCTCCAATACTGCAGTTCACGAATGCAAAACCGCTATCTTCATCTTTCGAAGCCCTGCCATGTGCTGTTACTGCTCCATTTATCGATCTTGATCCTGGATTCGCAATTGATGTCAATTCACAGTTCTCATAAAATGATTTTCCATTGCCAAACACAAAGTCGATAGAACCTTGTATGTAACATTCTTTGAAGTAATGTCGACCTCTATCATCATGGAGGGTATCCTGAGCTCCGAAAAATCCACAACCCCAGAACGCTGCTTGGTCTCCTCCTATTCTTATTGCCACTGCTTGTGCTCCTACCGCCCCCGGCACTGCCATCGGAGCCACATTCTGTGTATATCCATCATTATATATTAGAGTATTATTATTATTATTATTGCACCTTGATGTTTTAATAGAAAGGGAGATATACCATGAAACTTAAATTCTTAGCTATGAAGTTGGTGGAGAAAACTTGGACAGAGCCACTGTTAAATGTTCCATGTGATGAATTGGCATTGTCATTATATATTATAGCTGTTGAAGTGTACCCCTGTCCTTGAAATGTGATATTAGGCTTGCTTTTTGGAACAATCACTTTTTCACTTCATGCATAAACAACAATTTTACACTCATCATAA
Source organism: Solanum acaule (assembly GCA_036250505.1). Lineage (NCBI taxonomy): Eukaryota > Viridiplantae > Streptophyta > Magnoliopsida > Solanales > Solanaceae > Solanum > Solanum acaule. The sequence goes on along the minus strand of JAJOOR010005919.1, from coordinate 10,553 downwards.
TATAAACTACTCTATCTTACATTAATTAACATATATATTACACACTACTTACAAATATATGCCACTGTTGATCCAAATCAAGCTCCTTATCGCGCTAAAATTCGCAACAGAATCAACAGCAGCTTGCACAGTCGTGAAATTGCAACAACCATTATGATCAACACAAATAATTGAACTTGTGTTAGGATCTATACTTGGAAAATTGGGCGAGAAATTATCACATATCGTTTGGTTTTTTCTTTTGTCATCATGGTGATGATGACTTCGATCAACTTTAAAACTTAAATGCTCAAGTAACATAAACGATGTTGATACAAAAATAGCCACAATGGCAATCAAAACAGGGAAATACATGCCTTTACCATTCATTTTTCTTTTCTTTTCTTGTTGGCACTAAAAGAAATAAGAAGAGATATATTTCAAATAGGATATGTCTTGGGTTTATATAACTTGGAAAAAACAATATTGAGGGGAAAGGTAAAAAAAGGAAACTTGGATGAAGTATAAGAATAGATGACATGTCTTGCAAATTACCCTGTCCCTTTTTGGTAACCTTTTTTTTGCAGAATCCATGTACCTACCTAACTTGATAATACCTTTGTCACACTGTAACTCCTAATTACTAACTGATATTAGGAAGATTATTGATTGATTGAATGTTTACCTGTTGATTTAAATGTGTCTGTTAAAGCTAGACTACTTGGTCCTCTACATGCCATATGTTGCGTCCATACGCACACGCAAGTGTACATGATCGTGCAAGTAATAAAGTAGCTCTTTTTAAGAGCCGGATGTCAAACCCACAAACTTATGATCAGTTGATATTTAATTTCGCTAATGACTACAATTTAAGGCAAGTGCGTCAAGAGAATTTGATGATTATTTCAAAATTAACAACTTCATAAGAGAAACTAGACTAACTAACTACGGTTCAATTTCAAGCGGAGTTTAAACAATGACTTAAGCAATTTCAGGGTTGTAACTTAACTGAGAATTCATGCATAGTACCATCTTCTACCTGCTTCAATTGGTTGTTGAATCGCTGGCTTACAAGGTTAAATGTCTGATTATGGTCTCCCGACGTCTAATCCTCTACCACAGTTGGTAGTCTAACTACATCGTTGAGCGTGGATAGACCACTGAACCAACTGCGGAGCATTAGGTTTTCATTTTGTTTTGTAACCAAGCAAGGTCGCTAGGTATATCTCTAACCTAGATACAAATCAAACCTAGTTCATGTACTAATTAGAGAAGATCATGTCCCTTTTGTTCCATGTTCTATCTTTTTATTCCTCTCCCGAGTTCAAGTCAAACAATGAATATATCTTAATGGTGCTCAGGCATTAACATCGTGAATTTAAGAACAAAGGAGCAATTCATAGTAACAACCAATTTCACTCCACATATTAGATATTATACAATCATTCATAGTCATTAGCCCTATAATAAAAGGGATTAGCTACTCATAGTTTGATTCTCAATAATTGAATATCTGATAATCATAAGAGAAATCAATAGATGAAAAGATTAGGGATGAACCCTAAAATGCGGAATAGTTAGTCGTCCAAGCCGTCTTCAACAAAACAAAAAAAAAAAGATTAATTGAAATAATAAAACTCAAGTCTATTTATAGTTGAAAAAATTGGCAAAAAGTTGGCTTGCAAGTCCACGACATGAAGTCGATACGGACCTGCCTCTTTTCTCAGCATCTTCCTCTCCGTGACGCGGAAAGGATACAGACTTTCTATTCCAGCAATCATCCGGAGCAAAATAATAATTCTACCCTCCGCGTCATGGAGAGGATACTGAGCTGAGCCTTTCCCTTAGATCATTCTTGAGCTCCTTTTTGACTCATCTCTGGTGCGTCTATTTTACGTCCACTTCATATCTATTCACTTGTGTGCCTTTTGCTCGTGTCTTCCAACCTACAAACACTAATCAGATTGGTTACTCGAAATGCATAAACACAAGTCAATTACTATTAACACCATGAGAATTTGTCCTCAAACTTATCTAACGTACAGGTTTCCTTTGGCATTTAGGAATAAAAATATGCTTAAGACACCCCACACTTAGAGCTTTGTTCGTACTCGAATAATTCCTCACATTTACCATAGACCTAGACTCAATCATGAATAGCATTTGTAATTTGGCTACAAACTCACACGACCTTTTTCACTTCACTTCACAAGCATGTTAATGTTCAAATTCAACCTACGCAAACATTGAAACCACATGACCTCAAACATAGACTCAATCAACTTTTAGCAACTCGAACATAGGGGCTCATGCACATTACTTAGTCATCAACTAGCCTTCATCAACTAGTGCCCTCAGAGGAAAAAAATAGTCCATGATTAATAACATTTCAAAAACACTTCATCCAATTCTAAGCGTCAACGATCGTTAATCAGTATAAAATCCAACTAAATGAGTTGGGGTTGAATCCCACAAGGAGCGGTACGTGTTTCAGATTCAATTGGAAAGTATGAGCATGGTCATATCAGTCATAGGAATAAAAGTTATCGAATAAAGCATCATCCAAATTAAGGAGTGACACGAATGTCAAATGGGGATTTTGGTTGTGATTATCAACTACAAACAACAATCACAACAAAACGAATTAACAATAATGAAACGGGTTCTTGGGATGTGATTGATTATAGGCTAATATAGATATATGGGTAATTGCAACTATTAGAAAATAGCTAGATATTAGTGAGTAGGCTAGGCCATAGTGGAGGTAAATTTTCTCTTGAACAATTTACCTCGAATCAAGTGATTTCTCTCGAACATCAACAAGCATGCAAAATAAGAGCAGCCCACACCTTAATCCATTCACTTTCTCGAGCTGAATGTGTGGGATTGGGTTTACGATTCACTCTCTCGAGCTGAACCCAGGTCAACCCAATACCCACAAACCATCAATCAAAACCTTAATTTTAAAACCTCTCTCTCGAGCAAGCCAAGAACACAAACATATAACTACATTTGCAACTACAATTCTTAAATTAAACCATAATTAATGATTAAACTCACTTCTAAATAACATTTAAACTAACAATTAGCAATATCCATAAACTAAATCAGCCCATAATCACATAATCACACCCCAGGAATTAGGGTTTTAGCTAGACATTATTAAAAGGTAAAAATGGTTACCAAATTGATTATCCATCAACTAGGTAAAAGTAACTTCGTCCTTACAATGCTCCAGTTTGATGAACTTCAAAGACCCACTTCCAATTTCTCAAAAGTGAATTTCTTCAATCCCTCAAAGCTAAGGAAAACTAGAGAAAACTCCCTCTAGGTCCTCAAAACTTAATAATGAATTGTTCTAAAGAGTTATTGATACTAAACTAAATGTTCAAAAATGTATTTATAGTCGCCAAAAAATGTGTTGCGATGAGTCAACCGGCGAAGTAAGTCAGGCTCGCCGAACCACTCGGTGAGCCACCCTTTAGTATCTTTCATCACCCTTTTACGTTGGTACTCAACATCCTCAAGGCCTGTAACTTTGGGCGAGCTATCTTGGCTTCGCAGAATCACTCGACGAACCGCCGACTACTCATTTCCATCGCCAACTTGGTTCTTTCCTTTAGGGCTTGACACACTGAAACTTTAGGCAGTCTGATGAGCCACTCGACAAAACGCCGAATGCTCTTGGCGATCCTTAGGCTCACTTGTTTCTTTTTGCCTGATAGTGTCCTTACTTTGTTCCTCAATCCATATTCCTGAAAATCAAGGATTTAACATAAGTTATTGGCACAAAATAAGCATTTGAGGACACTAAATCTCTATATACAAAGCCCTAAATGAGTCCAAATCTCGGACTCATCAACACCCCAACTTAAAATTTTGCTTGTCCTCAAGTAAAACTCAGGTTCAATAGCTCAAAAAGGATGTATCAAATAGTGCTACAAAAGACTCAATTATGAATGCACACAACAAGACTCAACTTACTCATGCAAGGATCAATTGTGCACTCAAAGATTCAAGGTGTGACTCACCATTATCAAAGATTCTCAAGTTCACAATACTTGCTTCAAATGCAAGTTCAAGCTCAACAAAGGTACTCAAATGCCCTCACAACAAAGATGGTTCCATATTCACACACAATTCTTCAACAATTTGTAGTTCTGAAATCACATACAACTCTCACACTCACAAAGATGAACACATGCATGACTTCACCTATAGGTTTGCCCTTATTTTCCAATCAACATTCGTTTCAGCTTGCTCAAGATAAAAAAGGTCTTTTCAAGGCTTGCAACAAGGCTGAGTGTAAATGTATGATCATTTAGGCTCAATGGCTGCTTGATGTGAGGCTAAAATTATATATATTTAATCATTATTTATCTCATATTTAATATTTTAATTATCCTTTTTTAGTATAGATTTTATGGATTGTGCTAAATTGTGCATTTTATTTGTAGGATTAAATTGGTGTAAAATTGAAGAAGTTTAGAGCTAAAACAAATTAAAGATGGAAGGTTAAAGAAGGAAATCAAGCAAGCAGTTTAATGGATTAAAAGTTATAAAATAATACATAAGTTAAATTGCAATTACAATTGCAATTCTGCTGCCACGTGTAAGAATCTGAAGATAGGCACAAATTCTTTGAGGCGGCAGTACTGTTCACGAACAGCTCATGCGAAAAAAAAAAGAATCCAATTCCTTTTGGTTTTTGATTCCTAATTTAATTTGGACTCAATTATTTTATTTATGGTTTTCTATATCTATAAATAGTCCATATAAATAATTATTTTGGGGGCAGGAAATGATTGATAAGAGATACTTTTTAGGTTCTTTTCTTCTTCTTATGGAGTTAGACACTATTGTTTATTTTTAATTCTTAGTATTTTCTTGGGAATTAACTTGCAAACTTTGGCAACTTGATTTCTGAATTTCGGTTTATAAAGATTTGTGCTTTGAATTTCAATTGGAGATTTCGGGGTTTCTTCTACTCTAATCGTAAGTTAATGAATTCTTTTAATCAAAATATGAATTGTGTTCCTTCAAGCATGAGTAACTAAATCCACAACTAGGGTTGTGGGAACCATGAACAATTAATAACTAAGTTATTCTTGAATAGTGTTGATGCATGTATTGATAATTCTTTCGTTTAGAAGTCTTTTTAACGAGTGCACGAGTTATAACTCATTTTGTTGCTACTTGTCGGACCAAGGAGTTAGTTAATAAGAAAAGAATTATCAACAGAGATTTAGTGTGATACTATCTAATAGTCTAATGTCAATTGGTGTGAGGATGAAAACTAAGTCATACATTGATGTGATGTCTAATCTGAGGTAAAGGTAAGGGTTAGTAAATTATACACACGTAGCCGGACCAAGGTGCAGGGTGAAATTCCCTATTTGGAGGACCAATCACTTAGGGATACCTAACTTACCAACTTTGCATGTAAAACACTAGGAAAAGATTACTATTATTAGGATTACCGCGTTAAGAGCTTATGAGGAACACATACACCCTAGTTTCTCTCTCATTGATAATAACAAAGTTTGAATCTTGCTCACTTGTTACTTAAACAATCATCAGTTATATGTTTCACAAATTCCCCCCTTTAATTACCTGTCTCGAAAATAACTTGGCTAAACGGATATAATAGTGAGTTAAGTTTAAGTCTAAATCATATTCCTCGTGGGATCGACCCCAACCTATAAATTGGGTTCTTTATTTGACAACGATCGCTTATACTTCTTTAGGGATGTGTAATTTGAGCGTATCAAATTTTGGTGCCGCTGCCGGAGAATTTGGCTTTTAGATTAAGTTTAATTACATTATTGAACTTTAGTCAAGTATTTCCTAGTTTTTACGTTTTCTTTTAGTTTTTGTTTTCTACGGGCTGTAACTTTAGTGTAAGCCAAGTACACGGAGTCGAGGTGAACCCTTGAACCCCTACGATCCTGAATTGAGAAAAACTTTGAGGGAAATGGTTAATCAAGGGGTACACAATAATCCAATTGGAGAGGGTCAAGGAGATGGAACCGAGTAACTAAGGTGTCTGCGTCGTGCCGTGACGTTAAATTAAGCACTTATTGGGAAGCACTAATTAGTAGTGTAACTTCTTATTTTATTTTATTTTTATTTTATTAGTGTCACTTTTTTTTTCTTTTGGTCTTTTTTTTTCTGCAGATTAGGGGAAGTCTGAGTACCCAAAAAAAATTTGAAGCAAAGGAGCATGTTTGAGCTTAAGTGTGGGGTGACACCCCTTGATGAAAATAAAGAGAACATGCTACTAGCTAGGCCTAAAGGCCTCAGGGAGTTTTCCTAACCCTTGTTTTAAATTTTATTTGATGCTTTGGGGACATAGCATATTTTTAAGTGTGGGGTGGAGGAATGAATTCCTAGTTTTTACTGTTTTATTGAGTCTTTTTTTTAAGGATGGGTTCCTTGGCTTTTGTTTTTGGTGCTTTTCCTGAGGATAGTCCCTTTGAACCGAGTGTCTTTTATTTTTTTTTAGAAATAAGTTTTCTTTTAAATTTTTTTTAGAGAAAAGAAAAGACCCCTTTGAGTGGTGTGATACTTGCTATTTAGGCCTAATTTTTGAATAATACTTTCTTGTGAATGCTTGATTGATAGTGAAATTGCAAACTCTTTGACATCTAGGTTCATGGTTATGACTATGTATATAGCTTATTTTATTTTGTAGTTTATTATGATCATGTCTCTCTTAGAAGTGGAATTGATCCATCTTGATTGATATTTGTGTCATGTGTGGTGAGAATTTGTTTATTCCATGTTTTGCATCTTAGTCTAGAGCTTACTCTGCATGTTATTTAAGCGAAATAAAAAATGTTGCTTTATTTAGGAGATGATAATAGGCTTTCTTTGATTTGTCTTGTAAATTTTAGCCTTTTTAGATATTATATCACTAGTTAACCCTTTTGAGCCTTTTAGCCTATATTTTTCTTGTAAACCATATGATCGAGCTGAATTCCTTTTTATTGATACCATAATTCTATTTGAGCCAAAAAGAAATCCTTAATGCATTATGTAAGAAGTAAAATGAGAACAATGGTAGAAGTAGAAAAGGGTGGAAATGCATTTGTGCCATGTGTGGTGAGAATCTGCTTATTCCATGTTTTGCATCTTAGTCTAGAACTTGCCTTGCATGTTATTAAAGCGAAATAAAAAGTGTTGCTTTGTTTAGGAGAAGATAATAGGCTTTCTTTGATTTGTCTTGTAAATTTTAGCCTTTTCAGATATTATATCACTAGTTAACCCTTTTGAGCCTTTTAGCCTATATTTTTCTTGTAAACCATATGATCGAGCTGAATCCCTTTTTATTGATATCATAATTCTATTTGAGCCAAAAAGAAATCCTTAATGCATTATGTAAGAAGTAAAATGAGAACAATGGTAAAAGTAGAAAAGGGTGGAAATGCTTGGTTTGTAGCTAATGGAACAAGAAGAGGTAAAAGATAAGATGACCCATGATTGAGATCCACACATCTCACGTTTCCCTAAGAAAAGTTGTAAAACTCTGTGTTGGCCCTGTTCCTTCCAAGGACATCGTGCACCTTAATGCATGTAAAATACGTAAGTTGAGGGTGGCTATTATGAAGGAAAACTAAAAAAAAAAAAAAAAGATCAAAGCATTCTTGAGATGATGAGAATTACTTGTGAAATAATTGTTGAAGAGAGGGTTGAAAAAAAAGAGAAGAAAATAATGGGTGATGAAGTCTAAAATTGCAAAGTGCTTAAGGAAGTGTAAGTCACTATTATATAGTTTTCCTTGACGTTCCCTAACCTACACTACAATCGGTTAAAGTCCTACTTGATTCAATTCAAGCATACTTAATTAGTGGAGATGTACATAATGGACAAGCCTACGGTTCTTTGTGCATTCATGTGAATTTTATTTGTGAGTGTGAGAGTTGTTCTTGATACGAAGTCCTTAATTTATATTCAATCTTTTGAATTGAGTGTGTGGACAATTTCTTTTTGTGAGGGTACTTGTTTCATGATAGATAGATGATTTTATTAGCTTTCTTTGATGAGAGTAAGTGAGCAAGCTTAAATTTGATGAGTTCAAAGTCCTTCCTTGAGGATAGGATATTAGAGGTTTGTTGTTTATTTGGATGTCTTGCATAATGATTAAGAAGTCTACTTGATGTTTTGAAATTAGTATATGGCCTAATTGTTTGTATTAAACAAAGTGATGACATTCCTATTTTGATTTTTTGAGACAAGCTTTAATGGTTGCTCAAGGACGAGCGAAAGTTTAAGTGTGGGGTGTTGATGTGAGGCTAAAATTATATATATTTAATCATTATTTGCCTCATATTTAATATTTTAATTATCCTTTTAGAGTATGGATTTTATGGATTGTGCTAAATTATGCATTTTATTTGTAAGATTAAATTGGTGGAAAAATGAAAAAGTTTGGAGCTAAAACGAATTAAAGATGAAAGGTTGAAGAAGGAAATCAATCAGATAGCTTAATGGATTAAAAGTTATAAAATAGTACATAAGTTAAATTGTAATTACAATTGCAATTCTGCTGCCACATGTAAGAATCTGAAGATAGGCACAAATTCTTTGAGGCGGCAGTACTATTCACTGACAGTTCACGCGGAAAAAAAAGGAATTCAATTCCTTTTGATTTTGGATTCCTCATTTAATGTGGACTCAGTTATTTTATTTAGAATTTTCTATATCTATAAATAGTTAATAGAAATAATTATTTTGGGGGCAGGAAATTATTGATAGGAGATACTTTTTAGGATTCTTTTCTTATTGTTTATTTTTAGTTCTTAGTATTTTCTTGGGAATTAATTTGCAAACTTTGGCAACTTGATTTCCGGATATCAGTTTATAAAGATTTGTGCTTTGAATTTCAAATGGAGATTTCGGGTTTCTTCTGCTCTAATCGTAAGTTCATGAATTCTTTTTAGGCAAAAGTACTCATTACCCCCTGAACTTGAAACTTTTTATTCAGTGTACACCTAAACTATATTCCGTTTTAATTATCCCCTCAAACTTGTTTATTCCTCCATCGCGTACACCTTTATTGTCCACCTACTCCAATCGTGACTACACACGCGTGACAGGTTGACAGAAGTGGTGATGTGGATTTCCAGCGGGATAAATAATAGCCCCGCCTAGCCACAATTGCTTTAAATTTAATCAGAAATATTAATGGGAGTAAATGCCAACTTAAACGGGTCCATTTCCCCACTTTTTGAAGAACACTCATGACTCAGCCAACGTCTCTGTGTCTTCTTAAATTTGTTTTGTGTATATATATTTTCTTAATTAATAAGCTAGAAACTGACCTTGATTCTCTTCAACCACCACCCACCCCTTTCAATATCTACCAAAAATTGTTTAAAATAATTTGTCTTCTAAAACATGAGAATTCTTTTGCATTTACAAAAATGTGAGCTTTTCACCAATTTTTTAATATTTAAATGCTGAGAAAACAAACAATTATAATTATTCATTTTTTTTATTTTAAAAAATAATCTTAATTAACAACCTATTTTCATGAACTGATGTTGTTTCAAATTTTGTATTAATTAGATTCCTATATAATGTGTGTAATATCATACTCTAATTTGTGTTAAAGTTTAATTTACTCAATCGTCAGTTTTTTTGGGTGTATTATAATTCAGAATTGGAGGAGTCCCACATAAACAAACAAGTCTCCTATTATAATTCATGAATTTAGCAAATGCAATTAAAACGAAAAAAAGAGAAAAATTCTGAAATTTGAAAAGGGAGAAGGGATTAGGGAGAATAAATAATTAGAGAATAGAGAGAGAAAATTCTGAAAATATGTCAAATATTAAAGAAAAATGGAGATTTTAGGTTTTTTTACCATTGTAGCTTTATGATGTGGCAAAAAATTACTTCCTCACGCGCCTAGTAGAGTTTGTTTTCAATTTCTACGCCAGGTGGACAATAAAGGTGTACGTGATGGAGGAATAAACAAGTTCAGGGGGTAATTAAAACGGAATATAGTTTGGTGTACATTGAATAAAACACTTCAAGTTCAAGGGGGTAATGAGCACTTTTGCCTTCTTTTTATCAAAATATGAATTGTGTTCTTTCAAGCATGAGTAACTAAATCCATAACTAGGATTGTGGGAACCATGAGCAATTAACAACGTATGAATAATAACTAAGTAATTCTTGAATAGTGTTGTTGCATGTATTGATAATTCTTTCATTTAGAAGTCTTTTTAACGAGTGCACGCGTTAGAACTCGACTTGTTGCTACTTGTCGGACCAAGGAGGTAGTTAATAAGAAAAGAATTATCAACAAAGATTTAGTGTGATACTATCTAATAGTCTAATGTCAATTGGTGCAAGGGTGAAAACTAAGTCATACATTGATGTGATGTCTAATCTGAGGTAAAGGTAAGGGTTAGTAAATCGGACCAAGGTGCGAGGTGAAATTCCCTATTTGGAGGACCAATCACTTAGGGATACCTAACTTACCAACTTTGCATGTAAAACACTAGGAAATGATTACTATTATTAGGATTACCACGTTAAGAGTTTATGGGGAACACATACACCCT
>JAJOOR010005918.1:0-25736 GCA_036250505.1 Solanum acaule | reverse complement strand
AAGACACTGTATGTTTTATTTTTATGTCATATGTAAATGTATAAAATGTACAATGATGCATTATATAGTAGGAGATTTGAATCGAGAAGTAATTTTGATTATTTTTCGTAATAATATTGGATGTTTTTAATATTGATATTGCAAGTTATTTATTTTAGAAAATTAGGTCGCAATAGAAAATTAATTATCATATTTTTTTGTTGAAAAAATAGGTTTTACTAGTGAATGGTAATCACTCATACCCTTTAGTGGCAATATTTTGGGATTTTGTGGCGACTTTGTCGCCACTAAAAGTCAAGTTCTTTTGAACTGAATTTTAGTTGGCAACGCTTAGGTGGAGGGATTAGTACCATGTGGCTTGCCACGTCACTAAAAAATTGGAGTGTTGACACTTGAGGGTATTTGTGGTCTCCTGGGATAATTGCGGGGTATTTTTGATCCTAAAATGTAATGGAGGGTATAAGTGATCTATTTCGCATAGTTCAAAGGTAATTTTGACCCTTTTCCGATTATAATATGAGATCTTCTAATGTGAACTTAAATTTTGTCGACCTCATGAAACACACTTGATGGGATATTTTATTTTTAAAAAAAATAGAACTCAATTGAATTAACAAAAAAGTCTTGCTGGACAAGTACTTTTGGTTTTTGTTACCAGTTTTATTGAAAACTCCGATCAATTTCCGATCTGAAAAATGGATTGCCAACTGGTTGAGATGTGCATGGAATCGGCAACGGAGAGCCTTGATGCCGTCGAAGCGTGGCGGAGACAACGACGGACACTGGAAATGATGCCTTCTCACCTCGCCGAAGCTCTTCTTCACCGCCTTCTTCGCCGTCGTCTCCTCTTCCCGTCTTTACTCGAGTATATCCTAATTACGACTTAATCCTTTCATATTTTTTCTGTATGCTTAATTAAATTTTGCACTGTCCTGTAATTAGCATCATTTGATTTTTCAGTATACTTAATTACTCTAATTTGCCACTGTCCTGAAATGTGATTTTTCATAATCTAGCAGTTATGGAGCAGCTCAAGTTGTAATTAATGTAAATATCGAGAAAAAATGATCTTACTGTTTTAGAAATTCCTGATGCTGCATAGCAACAGTTTGCAAAAGTCAAAATCAATCTGTACATAGTTTGATTTCACACATTTGGTGAGATTGATTGTTTAAAAGGGAAAATGATATTGATGATTTAGTGTGTAGATAGTTTAAAAGGGAAAATGGCATTTAGTGTGTAGATAATTGATGAACAAAATGGCATGTGACAAAACTTAATAGAAAATGGGCGAATAGAAATAATGAGTGTATAGATGCAAGTGAAAGAGTTGCATTGCTTGATATTTTGGTCATGTCTTTTTGTTATATAGGCGCTCCAACCAGAGGTGTATGTAGCATTATAGTTAGGGGTTCAATCGAACACGTAACTTTTGACGCGGAGCATAAATTTATGTGTAACAATTTACTAGAATCGCAATTAATAGTAGATATGAACTTATAACTTTAAAAATATAATGGGTTCAAACTTCAATGCTAGTAATCTTAAACTTGAACTAATAGAGTTCAAATCTTGGATCCGAATCTGCCTCCAACCATTGAGTCTAAGTTTATAGAAAGTTCATAATTGCTTAATGTGGTGGCTGGCAGGGGTGGACCCATGTACAGACTACTGGCTGCTCGATCACCCATTGTCCCCGAAATAAATTATTTATATCTATATAAAAACTGCTTGAAAAAAATATATATTAACCCAATAGAACCCAGTGAACCAGAAACCTAATGGGCGCTTTGGTAGGGTGGCTTGTTTGAAGGCAGTATTTTGGGGGAAGTAAGGGTTTGATTCTTAGGCGATATGATTGTTTTACAAGTTGTTTTACAAGTCCGAGTAATCTTTAACTGATTTTTTCTTGTTCCTTATTTTTTTACTTTCTTTGTTAACTTAACTTTCAGTTTTTATTTCCTTTATGTTTATGTAATTTCTTGTTACATAGAAAGAGAAAAAAATCAGCGTTCAATCACTTATCTTACTTTTTTTTGCAAAGAGTGAAATATTATTTATTTATTTTTAAAAATAATGGTAATATTAATCATAATTTTTCTAATTAACTTTCTAAATTATCACATTTAAATAGTTGTGCACTTATAATATGTGATTTGTAGTAACTTTATATAAAAAGAAGTGAGCACCCGCGAGCCGAAAATCCTGAATACACCACTAGTGGCTGGGTATTATAAAGCACCATATTTGCATTGGTCTGAGCAAAAGACATGTATATCTGCAGGATATTGGTTGTGCAATGATGTAAATGCTCTTCACATCCTTGAAACTGCTCTAATATTTTTTTGGATCTAAATAGATCAATACTTTTTGTTAATGCTATCTAGCTCTAACATCAAGAAGGCTTGAGATTCATTTTTGTTTCTCTTATATATTTTCTGTGGCGCTACGAGGAGGGAGGGTGGTGTGTGTTGTGGTTCAACTTTATTGCTTTCTTAGTGAAATGAGACTCCTAATGTAGAACTTATGTGATGCAATGATGATAGTACTATCATCTTATTATTCTTATATCTAAGAATCGTCTTAGCTATGTGATTGTTAAGCTGATGTTTTATCCTGCGGAGTGGCCCAGTGATTTGGGCTTGGGACTTTCATATTGGAGATCTCAAGTTCGAAACCCCTTGCCGGCGAAAGCAAGGGGTCTGCCTTCTGGGTTGAGCTCGTTGCACCAGGCTTGCTTAATGCGGGTTACTTCTCATGTGTGGTTTGCGAGCTATTGCATAGGAGCGGGGGTTTTACCTTGTGCGCACTCCATGGGCTGTGGCTGCGGGTTTACCATGTCATCAAAAAAAAAAAACTGACGTTTTCCCATAATCTTACTAAATTCTACAACAATGTGACATCAAAATTTATTGTCTGCTTAAGCTAAGGACTTCTTTCTTCCATGTGTTGAATTCTTACATTATCTTCTCCTGAAGCTGATATATATTTTCTTGTGCAGAGTGTTTAAATTTTGTGTCGAGGGGATCGACTTAAGGGGAGAGAGTTACGTGGATGCAGAATGGATGGCATATATAGGTGGTTTTGACCACTTGCATTCTCTAAATTTATCAGATTGTAACAAAATTAACAGTTCAGCCATTTGGGTTATTACAGGTAACCTTTTATTTGACCTCCAATATTCTTTTGATAAATGTGACTAACCTAGCTAAGTTTCTGTTATATTCTCCTCTAAATCTGTTATTTCTTTGTTTTTAGATGTAGTTCACAAATAATTATGACAATTTAAATGTTTACTTATAGAGCTATGTTTTCGTTTTCATCAGGAATGACAAACTTAAAGGAGCTTGACCTCTCCTGGTGCTCGAAGATTACTGATGCTGGAGTTAGACATCTAACAACCATTCCAAGTTTGGAAAAGTTGTGGATTCCAGAAACAAGTGTCACAGCTGATGGTGTCATACTCCTGACTTCGTTAACCAACTTATCTTTGTTAGATTTGGGAGGCCTGCCTGTATCTGATTCGGCTCTGTGTAATCTTAAGGTAGACATCTACTGTTCACACGTCTTTAATATCTTGTCTTTCTTCTCCCCCACCCTTTCCTTATGGTGTATCAAAGGATATTCCTCTTTAACCTTGGGAGTGTTAGGTTGAGAGTTACGTGTGCCATGCCTTATTTCTCTTTATTCTATGTTTTGTGTCCTTTACAAAGAGAATACATATGCATACTTATTATAGATACCCAGCATTACTCGCCGCATTTATTTCCCGTCAACGAACTAGCTCTTTGTTTGCAAATCAGGGAAAAGAAAGGAGGGGAAGCTTGAAATTTTTCACTTCTCTTTTTGATTTAATCAAGAGGAAAAAAAAATGGAGGAAAAGCTTGAAATTTCTCCTCTGTTTTTATTTGCAGAAAAGGTTAAAAGAAAAAAAAATCAGTAGCAGAGGAGTGAGATTGCTTACCATTTGAGAGCACTTCTCCTGATTTTGAAAGAAATAAGCTAACAGTTTTTCTCTTTCCTTTAAAACCAAATAAGAAGATAGAACACAGCTTTCCTTCTTTGATTTACTTTTTCATTGGTTACAGTAAAGCACACAGTGAGAAAAGATGCTTTAAGCTTAGCGTACCCACTGGACGAAACTGTTATTAATTGCTTTTTAAATCATTTCGTCCATTACTTATTTATAATGTTTGAACTTTTTCAAGATCAATGACACGTTTTATGGTTCTGGAAGGTTCTCAGGAAGCTACAACATTTGGATATTTGGGGGAGTGAAGTATCAAACAAAGGAGCATCTCATCTTAAATGGTTCCCGAAATTGAGTTCTCTGAATTTGGCCTGGACCAAGGTCACTATGTTACCGGGTCTGCCTTCTCTTGCATGCCTAAACATGAGCAATTATATGATACATTCTATATTCGAAGGAGAAGGACAGAAAGCTCTTCTTACAAAGCTTATTCTGTCTGGAGCAACCATAAAAGATGTCTCTGAAGCTTTCCTACACCTTGAAACATCGTCCCTCTCTCATCTGGATCTTTCCAATTCATCTCTTAATTCGTTCTGTTTTCTGCCATATATGAGAATGATATCAGATTTAGATCTCAGTGGTACATCTGCAGGAGATGAGTCAGTTGAACACATTGCATTTGTAGGTCAAAATTTGCGTCATCTAAATCTCAGCCGGACAAAATTAAGCTCTGCAGGACTGGGAACCTTAGCTGGTTTTGTTCCCAATCTTGAAACTTTATTGTTATCTTACACAGCCATTGATGATTCTGCTATTCCCTTCATGAGCTTCATGCCTTTTCTAAAATATATCAATATGAGTGGTACAAATATTAGAGGTATGATATGCTCTTCTCCTCGATATTTCCTGCACTTCCTTAATTTAGTTTTTTTTTGTGGTCCCCAATTTCTCTGTAATTGGAAACTTGATAGCTGTACAGGATGCTTAAATACTTGAAGACAACACCATGATATCAATGTGTATCCCACACTCTAGGCTAGACCATTACAAGGTGAACAGACCCTGGTAATTTGAACGAGTAACTTTCGGGGAAGTAATCGATGAATTGTAGAATCAACTTAGTGGTGAAAATCATTTAAAATAAGATCAAGTTGAGCTTGAAATTAATTTTCAGATTTGTAAGTAGAGTGGAACTTGAAGTAGCAATTTGGTTGCCTATTGAGGGAGATATTTTTCCTGTTGGGTCGGAATAATATTTGTCTCTTCCCTCTTAACTCACATTGTTGCATAATCTACCACAATGTCAGGTATTTCCAATGAGATGGACTCCGATCCTAATTGTATTTCGTCACTGTCCGGGTTGTCTAGTCTTGAACATTTGGAGAGATTGGATTTGGAGGAGACTCGAATCAAGGATTCAGCTTTGGCTCCTTTGCCAAGCTTTCGTAAATTGAGCCATTTATTTTTACGGAGTGGTTCCCTTGCTGACACCATTTTGCATCAGTTGTCGTCTATTACAAGCTTGGTAACCCTGGGGATTCGTGATGGTGTGCTCACTAATACCGGGCTCGATGTGTTCAACCCTCCACCACCTATGAAGATTCTTGATCTCAGGGGTTGTTGGCTGATGACAGAGGATGCTCTGTTGTCATTTTAGCAAAGGCATCCTCAAATTGAAGTAAGGCATGATCTTCTTAGTATTGCATTGGTGAAAAGGTTATCTGTTAGCTCACCTTTGTCCCAAGCGACACCACGGGCCAAACTATACAAAAACAAGAAGGGAGGGTCATCAACATCTCCCCTTAGATCTAACAGAGACGGTTTTCTTGGTGAGGCATTGTCAAACCTATATTGGTCTAAAAATACGCTATTCTTTTTCCCGTCTGACATTCCTTCTTTTCATTATGTGAAACTAGATCAAAGATTGAAGTACACCAATGAAGAACTACTTGCAATGAGGTTTGACTCTGCCTCTATTTCCAGCGACAATGTTGTTCAGATACCTGATGAGTTGGCAAATGATGGATAGAATTTCTTGGATTCATCTCATGTGCGTATTCTATTACCTATCGATAGTAGTTGAGTTTCTTTTTCAATGTCTAAATTCTAATATTTCTTTTTTGAATGGTGCAGAGAGTAACTCAGAATGCTAAATGTCCAGGCTGTTGTAACGTGCCATTTGCTTGTTACTTTTTATGCGACTCAGATTCCCATCCGTTTTGAAATACAAGGACAAGACTTCCTATAATAGTTCTAAAGCTCCCAAATGCTTGTATTGCATGGGAACCCTCGAGACTAGATGTTTATTAGCTATGATTCTGGTTATTTTTGTAGCTATCTGTTGTATTTTACAATTTCTTCATCATTCTGGTGACATTATTTATAATGTATGCTAACCCAGAAATGTTGGTCTTTTTCTCTTGAGATTGTGCATTCTTGAATTTGCAGAAGTTAAAGAACTATCATGTTTCGAGGAATGAATTTTTGCATCATGTTGCATTTAGGATAAAATATACGCAAATCTTATCTAGTTTTTATGGGATGGAAAGGTTGTTTCCACTAGCTCAAAACAAAAGCAATCGAAGCAAGGTATCAAGAAACACTAGTGCTTTGAACAATGACGATAATTTATCTGACATTAGTATTTGATAACAATCTTTTAAACCATGAAGTTGCACTTTTGAGCTAAATAAATAATACTGAACATAAAATAAACAAATTCATTTGTACTACAGTCAAACCCAGTTTGATAAAACAACTTCATCATCTTCATGTGATATATACAGTACCAACAACAAAAATAAGAAGATAAATTAAGATTGAAAGATCAAAAGTAAAAAAAGGGACAGGTAACTTCAGCTGTTAGGTTCATTTGGTACCCTTGTACATGTTGTCAATCACGTCCTGCACAATGTAAAATCAAAATCAGGCAAGAACATGAATTATTATGTCGGCTCGACCACTAGTGCCGACCTTAGGCTGGCACTCCTCCCGAGATAATATTCTAGAATTTTTTTTGGCTTCAGGATTGGATCTGCTCCACGCGAATGCAGGCCACAAATAACTTATGCCAGGCTAGACCACTTGGGCCGACCTTAGGCTGGCACTGCTCCCAAGTGCAATGGAGGTCACCAGCCTAGGCCATGAGCCTTCTTGATCGCCCATTGACCATGTCCAGTTAAGTAATACTCTAGTAGAAAGATGGAATAGAAATGGAACATGACAAGTGATTGCTCACCAACATTCACCAGTAGGTTAAAGGGAAATTACCTTATAGTATTTGAGCAACTGAGGTCTTTTCTTCTTGAATGTTGGAGTTAGAAGGTCTCGTTCCATGTCAAATGGAAGAGGATCAAGGTGTACAGCTTTTATGAACTCAAAGCCCTTCAGCTGCAAAAAGTTGGTGGCGGTTATATCTAAATAGGATATTCTGCTTCTTTTAAATGCGCTTTCTCAAACATTACAACGCGTACACTATGCTTGCACTATGGAAAGTAATAACAAGAAGGAGAACTAACCTTCTTTTCTTTTCCAGTTTTTGCAAGCTCTCCAATTATGTACTCTTTCACTTTCACATTTTCACACAAGGAAGCAAAATCCCCAGATATGCCATTATGTTCGGCCCAGTGTTCAATTGCTCGTTCGTTTGGGTTAATAACAGCAACAAGGAAAGACTCAAAACTGTTTCCGTATATCCATATCTGGAGGCGAGGTAGACAGAGAAATGAGTCCACTTTCATGTCTAACACGAATACGACTATATGTAACAAGTTATCAGAGTATCTAATGCTAGAAACATCAGTAGTTTGCACATTAAGGCTAGATGCAGTCTACTTTGTATAAGCATATTTTTTCAGTCAAGCTGGACCATTCACGATAAATATAAAAGATGAAAATTGTTCTACCTTGTTCATGTAGAAAGCAGAAATTGCACAAATGAGTACATCAAAAGTAGATACATACCGAGTCAATAATAGGATTATCGCCAAAGATATTCTCCAAATTTTCAACAGCAACATATTCACCTTGTGATAGCTTGAAAATGTTCTTCTTGCGATCAATTATTTTCAAGCTACCATTAGGTTGCCACTCGCCAACATCGCCTGAACAAAGATTTGTTAGAAACAATGGCCATTTAAATTTTACTCCCTCCGTTTTAATTTGTTTGTCTGGTTTTGACTTGGTATAGAGTTCAAGAAAATAAAGAACTTTAAGTAATGGGACTACCCTAATAGGTTTTGAATCTTGTGGTCTAAAACTAAAGATATGTAGAATGTACAAAAATGCCCTTTAATCTTGTGGTCTTAAACATGCCACATGGAAAGTTAGAATTAAGGAGTTGTTAAAAAATGAGGGAGATATTCTTTTAGAAACAAACTAAAAAGAAAAGACAAACAATTAAAATGGAGGGTGTATCTGGCAAGAAGAGATTTGTCAGTTCAAATTCAACTAGAAAAAACAAACCTGTGTGGAACCACCCATCAATCATGACTTCTTTTGTTAGGTCTTCACGCTTGAAATAGCCTGAAAAAAGAGTGTCCCCCCTCACACATACTTCTCCACGTGGCGTGCTTGACAGAGCATCATAGGACATTTCAGGGACGGACTCCAGGCACACATCCACATTGGGCACTGGAGGACCAACCGTACCAAGCATATCATAGTGGTTTGGTAGTGACACAAATGTACCAGCACATGTTTCAGTCAAACCTATATAAGAGTAGAAAGGAAAGATTCATTATATGGCTCATTAGTCATTAGTGAAGATTTACGAGATGCTCCCATCAATCAATTTTTATAAAGAGATGTTTTTACATTCTACCATCTTTGTTTGAGATGGAAGCTAATAACCAACAATTTCTTCATTCATATTTCAGCTAAACTCATAATATCTTGAAAGACAACATTTGGAGGGAACATGAATGAAGTGTCTAGTATAATTTGATAATTATAGGTCAATGGAACTATCCTACTGAAAACATGACCCTAGATAGGAAGGAATGGAAGTCGAGAATTAGGGTAGAAGGTTAGTGAGACGTGAGTAGCTGAGTGTTGTCGCGCTTCATGTGGGAGAGGTAGGGGGCTAGCCTCCTCTCATTTTCTCCTATTCGTAATATTATTTAGGAATCACATAATTTTGTTGTTCTTCAGTGTTTGTGTTTATTACCATCTGTTGCTCTATTTACTTTGTATCTTGTTTTTTTTTTGCTGTCTATTTTCTTATAATCGTGCTTTGAATTCTTCTTTTCTTTTTGAGTAGAGCAGAAACAACCTCTATACCCCATAAAGGTAGGGGTAAGTTGTGCGTACATCCTACCCTCCCCTTCCACTTGTGGAATAGCTCTAGGTATGTTGTAGTTGGATATTTACTATCTTGAGTCCCTATTTCTTTCTTTTCCTTCTTTCTTTGGGGTGGGGGTATGATGATACTAAAGTTCCTTTGATTGCAACATGATGCCTAGGGTCAGAGAAGAAGCACTAAAAGCAGATCAACACCACAAAATTTTTCAGATGAAGCAAAAGAATGGGATACCATATCCTTGAAGAACGTGACAACATCCCACAACTCGCAAAAAAGCTTCCACATGAGATGCAAGGGGTGCTGCTCCAGACAATATAAGGCGTACTCTGCCTCCTAACCCTTCTTTTACCTTAGCAACAGAATAACATGAGTTAAGGACTAACTAGTAAGAAGAAAGAAAAACTGGAAAAATGGATTTGCTAGCTACTCCAAGGACATTTGCAATACCTTACTGAAAACGACTTTGTCAGAAAGTGGAGAAGCTTCAACGTGGCTTTGTCCCTTCTTCAAATTGCGGTGTTTGCTGTAGAATTCCAAACATTTAGGTAACAGACTCCACTAAAAATAATTCACACTAGGATTTAATTTAATGCTAAACAAAAAATCACAACCAAAGTTCTCCCATTTACAGTAAGTCAGTAACCCAAAGCATGGGAAAAAATCAGTTTATTATACCGAGTTTGATATATAAACTCTCAAAAAAAAGAGGAAGTCTAGAAGATCCTCATCAGATTTGACATGGAACATCACTTACTAAGCATAGGCAAGATTGAACAAGGTGCTTTTGAGCAGACCACCAGAAGTAATTTTATGTTGCAAACCTGAGAATGTTTAAACGAACTATTTAAAAACATATCCAGCATTTCAACAAGACTTAGAGAGCACTTAGTCAAAGGTACACCAAGAAGATAAGAATTAGTGTTATCAAAAGCAAAAAGTGCAAAAGGGCTCTAAGGTCCTTTGGGGTTTTAAGCACACAGCACAAATAAAGCGTGAGCTTTAATGAAAAAAGGTGCAAACGGAGAAAAACTACAAATATGTATGTGTGGTCCAAGATTAATAATCATAAGCATTACTAACGAAATTACGGATAAAGAAATTTTTAAAAAAAATTATGACAATGTGAAATATCAACTGTTTAGTGTCACATCTTCAGGATTGCCTCATTGGCAAGGAAAAGTATGCCTTAGAGCCTTGATGACGACATTGAAGAGCCCATTAAGTGAAGCGAAGCGCTCAACATGTTTTGTGAGTCGCTTCAGGGCTTAAGTGCACCTTTGACAACATTGATAAGAATGTGAATAGTTGATGTCCATTCAAAGGGAGCAAAACTTTTTGACCATATTAAGGCATTGTCATCCGTCATAGTTAAAAATAAACCCGCAAAAAACCATAATTAACAGTAGACCATTGTACACTTACTAGAGTCTTAATCCAAATCTAAAGTGCATTGATTGTCCAGTCAAACACAGCTTAGGTAGTCTAAATCAGCGGTCAGGAGAAAAGGTTTGACAGATGCATATTACCTGAATATATTCTGTCTAGTACCCGAGGTACAGCACAGAAGATAGTTGGTTTCAGCTCTCCAATATCTTCGGTTAGTAACTTGACATCCTGTGGACATGATTAGGAATGCATAAGTGTAAGCTCTACCATGAGTTAGCTGAAGATATGAACAACTTACCCCTCGCCAAAATCCAATTGAGGCACCATGATTAATGAAACACTCTTCAATCACTCGATCGAAGATATGTGCCAGGGGAAGATACGAAAGATACACATCATCCACTGTCAACTGCAACATAGAAAGATTAGATGATCAAGCCTATACCATAGCTATGTTTTACATCAAAAGGCATGAAAATAAAGAGCAAATAATTCATTACCGACTCATTCACACTCTCAAGCAGACGCTTTACTCCAGCTATAAGAGTAACAATACTAGTATTTGAAATCAAGACACCTTTGGGGTCTCCAGTCGTTCCACTAGTATACATAATTGTACAAATGTCTTCCTTCTTTTTCACAGGAAGATCAAACTGTTTTTCGCTTCCCTGCAAATAAAATTTGAGCTTTAGTTCAAGGGCATATAAACAGTTCCGTTTTTGTTTACTCAGCAGATCATTCCATGTAAACGTCAATACTACAGACTTATTCAGAAGCATGGATAAATAGCTATTTCTCATAATATCACTGGCTGCATCTACAAGCCTAAAATAAATATTACAATGGAAAGAAGATATCTTCTTCTTTTTGACAAGGTGGAATGGAAATTTTAAAAACCAACAACACCACCATACCTAGTGTAATCCAATAAGTGGTGGGGAGGGGGGGGGGTCTTGGGAGGGTAAGTTGTGTAGACCTTACCCCTACCTTTGTGGGGTAGAGAGGTTGTTCCCGATAGACCCTCAGCTCAATAAGAGAAGTTATTCGCAGAAGGGTAGCAATAAAAAAACCATTACAAAAAAAAAATGTTAAAATCTGAATCAAACTCAAGTCAACATGTAACTAAATTAATTTAAGAAATCAAAATACTCTGTTCCCATTTTTTGTCTAATATTCAAAGCCACAAACAACCTTGGCATCCAAAATTATAACACTCCTTATGATGACATCTAACAAACCACTAGACAAATTTAATAAGAAATATAAAAGAAAAGACGAGTCTTACCAGTTGTAGAAACTCATCCCAGGAGTACAGAACCACCCCAAACTTTTCAACCTCTTCCTTCTGTTGAGGAGTGACCTTCCCGAAACTCACAATAGCTGGTGATTACGAGCAGGAAACAAGTTTGTTAGTGCCAACATTTCATGTATCACACTTTGAAATAGGGACTGAATTCACAATCGACTTACTCTTCAAGTACTTTGACGCATTAGGAAAAGTTTTCAGAAGCTGAAAAGGGATACACACACTTTTAGTAAGAAAGCACATCCCTATATGTTAAAAGGTACAGTGAGACTCATTCAACCATTCCAGTGGAGAAGTGTGATATTTGAATCTGAGATATGTATATCTGTGTAGTTTTAAAAACAGTGCAGTGATTCTCAAGGAAATTAGTCTTACTACTGAATTAGTGGTTCAAATTTTATTCCATACTTGAGTCTTAATGAGTCGTGTCTTATGAGATATGACTAATTCTATATCCGGCATTAAGATCAACATGCATGTCAAGTCGGAGATCACAGAATATCATATCAGCCGTCTATTAAAAGTTTAAATTCGAATAAGCATACCTCAGGAAGTTTTGTCTCTTCGACAAAAGCAATTGTAACCTCAGCATGGGAAATGATAAATTCCACTGCACCAGCACCTAAATCACACGAAGAAAATAAACTATAGAGAGTGAGGTTCCTTCTCCTTTTACAGAAAAACATAAAATAGAAGGCCACATGACATGATTAATGGGTGATAAATAAGCCACATGACATGATTAATGGGTGATAAGTAATCTGGCTATCAGATTGCATGAAAATGACATCTTTATTAAATGTAACACCAAGAATGATAATTTACAAAAATAAAAAGAAACAAAAGGAAATGAGGAGAATGCATACCTAAGGTGTCATACAGAGGAACACAGTAAAGTCCATGAGCATTGCATGCCTGCATTGGTAAGTCGTTATCAGAGCTAACAACAATTAAGGAGAAGGTTTGAATTATTAAATATCCTGGAACAAAGATTGATATGATACACAGCAGAAAACAGGATCAACAAAAGGATGAAACAAATATTGATACAAAGTAGACTAGGAAACCAAACAGCGAGAAGGTCAACTACTTTCATATCTCGTAGTTCAATGACACACTGTCCTTATATATATATATCCTAATTTAGAGATGAAAATAAAGGCACATCCTACTATATGAATCCCAACCGGACTCCCAACTCCACACAGTGTTACACACCCTTTTTCTTTTTAACTGTAGTTCTTCCTATCTGTCATACTCAAATATGTGTTCTATATGAAACAAATGTATAGAGTTGATTAAACTTGAAGAAATGTAAGGTCAATGATTCAACAAAGAGAGATTAGCACAACAAGAAAAAAAAAGATAGACAATCTGAGACTCTGAGTGCCGAAAATACCAAGACTAACTATGGTCAATATAGCTAATATTAAATGTTATGTACATGGCCAATTACCTCTTCATCAGCTAGGAAATAATTATATGAAGTACTCAAAATATTAGTAACTGAAGTCCTTAATGCTGTTTGAAGTCCATTAACAGACAAAAGGAGAAAATGAGAATTAGAAGGACCAGGAAAAACTAACCTCCATGCTTATTATCCACTTAGCGCAATTAGCACCATAGATACCACATTTGTCTCCCTAACATCAGAAGTAAAATTGACAGAAAGTGAGGCAATGATTGGAAGTACAATTAATCAAGGGCACTAAACAATATGAGATTGGCTAAAAAGTCCTATACACAAGTATAATATAGACAGAGAACACAGACTAACTTCAAAAAAATAAGTGAAATATAATTTGTTGATTTTGGTATCAGAAAGGTAACATTTACTTCTATAAATCCACAGTTATACTACATCAAAGTGTAGTCCCCCTCCAAAAGTTTATATAGTTGATAGAAATCACAAAGTATAAGAAAATATCAAAGCATGAGTTTGTAATCCAGTCATGAGCTGAAAGGCATCTAAAAGTGAACCTAGCTTTTCACTGCTCCTAATAGAACTAGGAAACAAATTAATAGCTTGAGAAGCACAAAGAAGGCAACATCATCTGCTGTATTTGATGACAGAGCTCAAACACTATAAAGCAGTTATAAGCACTTATAGTTGGAATTATTCTCGCAGTCAACCAAGCTTTTAGCAAAGTGTATCACGTGGAATATATATATACTGAACTCACCTTATTTACACCACAGCTACGAATGGAATTTCCTACTTTGATCACAATGTCATATACTTCTTTGTAAGACATCCACACATACTTTCCAGGCTGAAAGTAAGAACAAATACATGAATCAGCTAAAGCCAATTTAGAGAAAAGAGAAGAGAACTTTTCTGGAGGTAGGAGTTACAACTTATGCAAAAACTACTCATGGTAACAACGTACTTTTCCATCTACAATCTCACGGTATCCGAGCATTCGATTGTTAGGATATTTCTCCACTGACAAACTGTACATAGAAAAGAAAATGTCTATAAGATGTGCTATTAGATTATAATGGAATACTCACTTTTGCACACTGAGCAAGTCTCTACTAGCATCATTATTGACTAATAGAAATAGCTGCAGGTTCTAACGAAGTGCCAGATTAATTTTTACTAGACAAACACGGACAAGGAGGACTGGTCGAGTCAAATTTTAGGCTTGTACAGTCCAAGGGCAAGCTTGTATATGAAGTATATCCTGAACAGGGAAGCACAGTAAAGCTCGAAAATCTAAGGCCTTTACTTCCAAATTGAGAAAGACCTATACTCAATCCCAAACCAATTGGGATCAACTATATGAACCTTTTCTATCCATTATGCTTCATACAAGCCCACTTTAAAGTTATATTTGCTGTAGAATTATGTTCAATTTATTTAAAGATATTTTCACTCTTAAAAAAGCAGAACACTAGGGGATTTATTATTGTTTTTGTAACTGAGAAATCCACATGTTAAATGGACTTTGGGCCTAACGCAACCCCCAAAAGCTAGCTCATGAGTGGAAGATTTCCGAAGACCATACAAAAGAGACCTCACCTCCCAAAGTGAGCCGATGTGGGACTCAACACCCTCGCACGCCCAGGTCTAGATATCAGGAGCGTGGACAATATAAGATAGGGCCCAACATTGGTATATAATGATTGGGATGGGCATGACTTTGATACCATATTAAAGAAATGACCGTGGGCCTAACTCAACCCCCCCCCCCCCTCCCACTCACCCCAAAAAAAACTAGCTCAAAAGGGAGGAGGCCAAGATCGATACAAATTTGCCTCCCACCCACCGATGTGGGACTCAACACCACCGCACAACCTGGCATCTAGAGCGTGAACAATATAAGATAGAGACCTAACATCGTGGGAAACAAGAAATGGGTGGGCCTAAAGTGTGACCATCTCATCAAATTATATCATCATCAACTTAGTTGATAGAGCACGCTTTAATTTACTTGACTATATTCTCAACACCCCAAGGGTCAACTAACGCACAATTAGAAACTCGGTGGATTATGACCCCACCCCTCACCCTTCTCCAATCTCCACTAGAATATCAAGTTTTTTTGTGAAGAAAGATTTGAACTCATGATTAAAATCCTTTTCAAAGGAATTTGGGAAATTTTTGAAAAGGAAATTTTTTTTTTGTGAAAAGGAAAGGAATTTGGGAAATTTGAAGACAGATCTTCAGATCACAGAAGTTATCAAGTACATGCATATCTCAATTGGCTCTTCCAGTTCAAGAAAACACAGATGTAGTTTTTTGTTCATGTTCAATGGCTCAAGACAGTACAATGTCTAGAAGGTAAAAGCACCTGCAACATGCATGAACATGTGAACAGTGAAGTCATGTCATTTATATACATAATAAATGCCAAAAGTTGTGAAGATTTTGCAGAAAAAGAAAATCCAAAAGTCAAAATCATTTCATGGAACTTTAAGTTACTCATCAAACACATAAAGCTAAAAGACTAGAACTTTTGTAGCCAAATTAAACAATTGGATTCAAAACACATTATTAAATCAAGTCTATCAACTTTTTTTACAAAAAAAAACAAACAGTAGACCCTTTATAGCCAAACCAAACAATCAGATTCAAAAAAATAATTCTGTATTCAAATCAAGTTTATCAAATAACCTGGAAAAAAAAAACAAGAATTATATAACAAGATCAAATCTTTAGCACAAAAAGTGAAATAAAAATCAAATCCTGAAACTTTCTGCAACTCATCAGATACATAAAGCTAAAAAGACTCCACCTTTACCAAATTCCAACCCAAACAGACACTCAGATTCGACAAACAAAACTAAAATCAACTGCATAAACATTAAAAAAAACAAGAACCCAACATAACAACAAAGCAAATTAACATAAAAATCAAATCTTTTTTAGTCTAACCGAAAAATATCCCAACAACAATCAAGTCCAGGGATAGGTGGAGGAAATCCATCTTTAGCAAAAAGACTTCTGTAAACAGGACCCATTGATGGTCTTCCATCTTTAGCAGGCTTTGCTGGTTCAACTTCAACAATGAACTTTTCTTGTGCCATTCTTGATCCCTCTTCTTTTTTCTTCCTTCTAACACAGAAACACACAAAAAATGTCAATATATGTGTGTATATGTTTTGTTTGTATATATATGTGTAATAACACACACACAACATGTGAAGGGGAAATTGGACTATATGGGTGTTTGGGTGTGGGGCGTGGGGGTGGGAGTAGGGGGTGGGTAGTTGGGTGGGGATAGGTAAGCTGAATTTTGTATATATTCTCTGTGACTGAGAAGGGAGTTTCTTGAATTTTGGCCTTTTTTTGACCAAGTAAGAAACGAAAAAGACAATAAAATTTTCTAACAGAGATTATTGACCAATGGCAAAATTTGGTCCACTTGTATTTTTTCTTTTTCTAACAGAGATTATTGGGCTTTTTTCAGATTTTATTATTTAATATATTTTCCAAGAGATTTTTGCTTTATTATTTTTCTTTTTTTTTAAATGGTGGTATTTCGCTAATTTACTTGTAAATCTACTATTGATCGAATATTTGTTACCTCGTATTAGGATAAGTATTAAGTCAATCAACTTATTTGTAAATCCACTACTAATCGAATATTTGTTGCCTTGTATTAGGGTAAGTATTAAGTGAATCAACTTATTCGTAAATCTACTATTAATCGAATATTTGTTGCCTTGTATTAGGATAAGTATTAAGTCAATCAACTTACTCGTAAATCTACTGTTAATCAAATATTTGTTGCCTCGTATTAGGATAAGTATTAAGTAACTTTGTTTATCGCGACCTAAGCAGATAAAAACGTGTTAGTCATTGCCCATATAACTAGAAAAAATCGTCTCAAAATGACAATGCATTTTTTAAATTGGACTTCATTCGTCTCATATTAGTTATAATATTATTAAGAATTTTTATCCTAAAATACTTGTTAATATATATAATCAAGATGGAGTAATTTTTTGGTTTACTCTCGAAATTAATTGGTTTTGAAAGTAAACAATGTAATATTCGTTATATTTTTTTAAAAAAAATTAAGAATAAATTAATGAAAATTATATTTATTGTATAATTTTTTAAAAGATGTGTGTGGAAAGGAAATGAGATAATTAATATGAACCGAGGAAAGTTGGTGGTTCTTTTTTTTTTTTTTTGGTTATGATATTAATTTTTTGGTTTTTCGGTATGATATAAATATTGTACTTCCTTAGGGTCCATTTTAGATGTTTTTTTAGAATATGGCACCACTCATTTAAAAAAATTAGTTATTTACATTAATTAAAAAGGTTATTTAATTCACTGCATTGAAGTATTTATAACTTGAAATAACTTTTGAAAAGTCAATCACACAATTTATTATACAAAGGTAAGTTGAATAGAAAAAAATTCGATATATATTTTAAACTATGCTTAAAATAATAGAAAGACACTTAAAATGAGTTGGAGGAAGTAATTATTTAATAATCAGTCTATTATGATAATTAGATCCGCATTACATAGTAACTAGGAATAAAACTAGAATAAGATAATCTAAAAAAATTTATAAATTGATTGTTAATGATTTTGTGTTGATATTGTATCTTTTCAAACTAATTCCTATGACTTTGGAAAGCCTAATATTTTGGCTAAATCTTAATTCTTAATTAATAATATGTATTATTATAGCATGTATAAAGTTATTGCTAACCTAATTATATTAGTCGTATATTATGATAATTAGTCGTATATTATGACGAAAGTGATGTATCAGAAATTTTAAAAAAAAAACTAAAATTCATCTATTTTATCGATAGAAAATTAATATAATAGTGGCCGGCTTCCATAACTATTTGTGTAGTCAGTTGTTTTATACTCTTCGTCAATTTCACATAAAATATCTAAAAAGTATAAAATTTACGACATATTTTACTTCTATCTCATAAAGATTAAAAAAAAAAAAATCAAAAAACACTCAACTCAATTATCGTATAAAGAGGGAACGGGTGGGGGTTGAAAAAAGGAATTTAATGATTTTACATTGAATAATCTATTTGTAGATGGAGGACCATAACTTTTTTCAAATAAGAAAATTCAAGAAGAGTAATAAATAGTATGAATTTTCCCACACGTCTATAGAACATGGACGTGGTCTAATTCTCCATTACTAATTACTTATAACACAAACAAATAGGAAAAGTATTCTAGTTGACTTCTTAATATATGTTATATGTACATCATCAATATAATAAAATTGTAGAACCTTATCTAAAATTATTAAGAATAAGAAAATATGGTATCTTAGATATTAAGGACATCATGATAAAGGAATGCAAAATATATTATTGACATATTTCAAATACAAAGGTGGAATCAGGATTTTAATTTTTTGAGTTTTTGATTTTAGAATGACTAATCATAAAGGTTAATAATTTGATTCTAAATTTTAATATGCATACATATTTAATGATTTTTTTCTTAGTAAAAGCTATTGAGTTCGATTAGACATGTAATTAGATTTCTACCTTTGACATTGTTCAAGTCGACGATAGATATTAATTTTTTGGATTCAACATATATACATCACATATTTATCTTTTGGGCTATACGATTATCGAGCTAAAAAAATGTGTGTACGATATGGACTTGTGCTATATTTTACACTTAATTTTTCTTATTTTTATGTAAGATTCGCTTAAGATGTCATACACATTATTATTATTTAAAAGATTGTCAAATCACATATTCAAATATCAATTTCAAATCACGATTTTATATTACATAATCAAACGTCTAAAAGAAAGGGTGAGGATATATGTTCCGTGGGAACATGGAAATATTATGTCATGTTAATTTGATGAATATACATAATTTAAGCCGTAAATTAATATATTCGAAGATATAATTAACAATATTTATCTATTATTAATGTCTCATATTATATCTCTATCAACTCTTTAGTCTTAAGCAAATAAAAGTCTTAAATTCTAGATTACTATATATAAAAATCATAAATTCAAGATTACTATTTGTATAATTTTATATTAATTTGACATCGACGCACACGTGGGATCCCTTTAATTTTTGGTTTATCATCATAAAAACACTTTCACCAAGTAAAAGAAATATTGTATCTAATAAACTAATGGTATAAAAGATATTAAAAAACCATGATTATGCAAAAGTATGTTCTATCTCAAAAATTATTGATAATAAAATTAAAGATAAATTGATGTCAACGTGTTATTAAATTAAATTATAAGAAATTATCGTGATATGACAAGATATAAATACATGTTTTAAAAGTTTAACTCTTATATATTGATAGCGCGCAGAAAAAATAAAATTTATGAAAAGTCAAATTAGAGCCCCCTCTACCCAGAGGCGGACCCACCCTATAAGGTGTGGGTGCACGTGCACCCGTTAACTTCGGAAAAAAATTATGTGTGTATATGTATATTTATCTTGAGAAATTAATAGAAATTAGAATATAGTTAATAGTGCACCCATGAGGAGCATAAGAATGATGTTGTGCTATTGGTACAAGCCAAAGATACCACCCGCGAGACCTGAGTTCGAATCCTTATTTTCATTGTTTTTATTTTAAGCTTATCTTAGCTCATATTTGAGCTAAGGTAATATTGGTGCACCCGGAATCTTCAAAACCTGGGTTCGCCTCTGCCGGGCTCTACGCTATTAAACGAAAAAAAGATAATTATATATTATCGATAGAATAAAAAACACAAACTTAACACAATTTTCTCTATTTCTGTCATATTTCAATGTCTTTATTGAGTTGGTCATTATCAATTACTCTTTTCTATCGTATAATCGTCTATATGAATTATAACTTAGAATGTAATGTATGTGTATGATTACCAGCTATTACAACAAGTTAAAATATAATAATTGTAAAATAATACTGTATATTATACAAGCTATAGATTCTTTTTTACTTCATTTCACATCGATGCTATCGCCTCGCAACTACAATATATAAAATTCAAACAAATAAAAACAAAGTCAAGATTTTAATGTCACTGAGTAACTTCTTCTCAAAGTGCAGCAGCATTAAATAATGAACAAGCTTGTGATTTTCTTTTTCTTATTTTTTGGTGTCTGATAGATGAAATTTAGCAATGCATATGGTAGAGCTCATTCTAGAAGCAAAAGTTTTAATAAGATTTTTCTATCGATGTTCAAATCCGAAACGTCTTATTGAATGTAAAAAAATTTCGAACCATACCATCACGACTCATATCGATAACAAGCTTGTGAATTAATTGTGTAGTTAAAGCAGTCACTAGGCCTGCCCAATAATTTTTTTACAATAAAATGCATGCAAGGTCATAGCTGTTACATTTTTTCTAAAAATAAATAAATGCAAGTTATAATTTTTTCAGATCCTTCAACAGTCTGAAGATATTGTGCATGCCAAACAAGATTTGTTTTGTTATTGGTTGTGATTTAACATTGGTTCAAAAATACTCCCTCCGTTCACTTTTATTTGTCTAGTATAGACTTTTCACGCCCCTTAAAAACCAACGATTGACATGATTATTTTACTACAATACTCGTATAATTGATGTTTAGTCTTATGTGTCAGAAAATGATTGAGAGAGAGAAATATGAGTTTTTTTATCTAGTCGAAATAAAGTAAATTTTTCAATGATTTCAAATTAATCCAACTCTAATTGTGTTCGAACTAATTTATGCATATTTTAACTATTGTTAACTATTCCAACAGGTACCGTCCTATCAAGTAACTTTGCCTAAAAGTTTAAAGATACGATAGAAAATCACCTAACGTTTTTTTTATCTTTTTTTAATAAAGATTATAGCATCCTCACTTATGACCTCTTTCGAGCCCTTCTCTTTGATTTGAAATGCACATGGAATAGGAGTTGGCCGATCATAACATCATTCATGAGGAACTGGACAACAAAACAACCTCCTCAGATAAAGATGTTTCTAGCGCTACTTTCCCAATACGAACAATTTTTTCCTATCGTAATCTTTTTTGTTGGAATTTGAATCCTGATTTCCCATTCTAACACAAATCTTTAACTTTACATCACGTTTCAGCTAAAAAACAACATATAATGTATTGATTATTGAGATACAATCATCCTTTAAGTTCATTATTGAAGCATCTCTTTCCTCTACAAGAAATAACGACAACGATAACCTACCCAATATAATCCCACATGCAAGAACTAGAGAGAATATGATGTACGCAGACCATACCTCTACCTTTGTAGAATAGAGATTGTTTCCGATAAACCTTCAGCTCAAAAGAAAGGAAAACGATATAACCATAAACTAGCAAGACACAACGCAACTAAAACGGGAAATCAAGACAGACTAGAAAGTTAAAAATATAACGGCAACGAAGTGACAAGATGGACACAGCCAAAAGAACAACATTAGCATTAGAGTATTCATTTTGTCTCATAAATGTGCATTGGAGATATTTGCCACTTAGAGAAATAGAGCATAACATTACAAGATCTCTAAATGGATAATCTTTCTCTAATTATATGTCTAATGAGGAGAAATAAAGATACTATGGTCCTCGAAATACTCTCGAACGAAACAAAATCTTGCTTACCTCCCAACACTCGAGAGGGTGCAAACGCGCAAAATTGCCAAAAATCATTGAGCTTCTCTGCCCCGATTATTTCAACAAATACAGCTTTTAACTGTGTATATGTATGCACTAGCGATAACCTATAACTAGCATTCGAGTGTTTACCTCTTCTTCTTCTTCTTTCTTCCTTTCACTTCTTTTTCTAAACTTTTGACCCTTTGACTAAGAACCGAGGATGCTGATATTCGTTGACTCGTGGGTCTTGATTCTTCTACAGGAGGCGATGATAAAGCCGGTTGCTGTGATGCTGCGCTCTGCTTTGCTGCTATATGTTGTTGTGCTGCTGCATATTTCTTGAGTGTTTCAAAAAATGGGAGCGCCGGTTTTTGTTCTGTTGGAGTTGAAGGACTGTAACGTATTATAGGAATACCCAGTGCCTTCTTGACCGCGTGATTTTTTATCACTGACACACAAGATGAAAAGTGAGATATGTTATAGAGAGATTGCATTTACTCTCACCTTCACAAATTCCAAATTTCCATTCACGAAACGCAAAGATTGCAATGAGCAGATGAATATTTCAGCAGGAATGAGTGTTATATAGTATATACTAACCCAAACCGTAGGAGAGTGAAAAAAGATTTGAGGTTATCCAGTAACAGAAAATTGCCTGCATTGATTCAAATGCTGTGTATTAAAAAGTCTCGCTTTACAAACAAATCACTACGAGCAACGAAAAAATAGCAATGTACACATATGGCCAATCACACTGACAATTTCTTTGATTACGTGTTCCAGCAATATCAGAAGAACATCTCTCTTAAAACTACGTGTGCAGAATGCAGAAAAGGTGTTCTCTATTTTTGATATGCTGTTTGCATGCTCAAAGACTAAAACCAAAATTACCTAATCACGAGAACTTGACACGCGCAAGCAATATATCAAACATAAAGTCCACGTGAGATTAAGATTTAAGAAAAGATGGAATGTTTAAGATGATAAAATGGATCAGAAGAAAGAAAAAAACAGGTAGTATGTTTTAAATCCGGAAATGGACAAACATACAGTTGGCAGGCCATCAATAAACTTAAGCAGCCAAATTCATCTTCACAAAGCAGCCAAATTCATCTTCAACAAAAAATCTCAATTTCCTTCAAATATGAACATCAAAATTTAATCTTAACACGTGATAGTTTGTATCCTTCATCACCCAACCCCCCCAACCCCCCAAAAAAGAGAGAGAGAGAGAGAAAGGGGATACTGCTCCTCTCAATATTTGGATCAATAACTATATATACCACTACCACCATAGGCCATACTTTTCATACAAGTCAAAGATATAAAACAAACTTGTGCATCTACCGGAAGTAAGGCAATTCATGTATCCAACAATTCAACCAGAAAAAGAATTTGGCTACAATTAGGAGACCAGTAGGAAAAGAACAGGAAAACAAGGAAAAAAGGAGATAAGGAAGTTGGCAACAAAGGCACATCAAAAACTTCTACGTACACAGATTTTGTAGATTTGTCATCATGCATAAATAGGACAAATAAACTATGAACCATTATAAACAAGTTGGTTGCATATCCCACCTTAGGAAAACTAGCAGTAAGTGGGACAGTTAGCGCAGCAAAGCCCCGTGAAACATTTTTTATAGTTTTACCAGCAGGATTTCCCTCCAATCCTTCTTGAGCATTCAACTGCAAGAGAACAACTCTAGTTAACAAAATTTACCAGAATAATATGCTCTAAAGTACTGTTAAGAAAAACAGATAGCTGCTAATGATGGCTCGAGTATTGAACTTGATATCAACAAAAAGGAGACGAGCACCAAATCTTCAAGAAGTTTCAACATTAACTTGATAATGGCATATTTACAGGTGCTGATTCCGTCATCATTTCTCTCTATATATTTTTCCGTCTATCTTTCTCTCCTGTCTATTTTCTTTACCTCTCTGGTGCAATCTGAACAAATATCTTTAGTGATTCTATAAGATAACAACAGATATTTGTTACTGACTTACTGTTAGAGTGGGCTAGAGTCCCACATTGGTTGGGGAATGGACCAGTGGTGTTTTGCTTACATGGACTTGGGTAATCCTCCCCTCATGAGCTAGCTATTCAGATTGAGTTAGACTCGGGTGCTATATCTTAGCAGTAACAAAAATTTTGAAGTTTTATGATTTTTTGTTACTGTTTTACCTATTGTCTTCTTTCTTTAACAGTATTAGATATTCTCCTGTTGAACCCAACACAACATCAAACAATCGCCAGTCATCCAGAATAATAAACCATTGGACCATTACTCCACTAGGATAAAGAACATTTAATGAAGCAGGAAAAAAAAAAGAGAAAATGGTCAGACAGCTGGTTAGGTCAACATCCACTAAAGCGACTCTTCCCGATTATCTTCAGCCTGAATCAATAACAAGATGCCACTATAGGAGAAGTCTGGGATGGCTCATGGCTGGATCTAAGCTTCAGAAGACACCTTAATGATTGGGAGATAGATAACTTGGCAAAATTCTACGATACTCTCAATCTATTCAAAGGCCCCTCCCTCAGGAAGACAATCTTACATGGCAAGTGGATAAACAAGTTCAGTCAAGTCAGCTTACAAGGAATTCAACCATTCTAACAACCAGATTAATTGTTGGCCATGGAAACTAATCTGGAAAGTCAAAATTCCTCACAAAGTCGCTTGTTTCACTTGGCTCGAGCCCAGGAAAAGGGTCCTATCTCATGAAGGACTTGGAAAGGGGCTTCCACCTATGCTCTAAATGATATATATGCGTAGAAGAATCAGAGACAATCAACCATCTTATTTTACACGGCAAGTTAACTGGACACAATCATAGCTCTATCCAGAAACTGAAGATGAAGTGCCTAGCCCTTTTCTATTTTTGGTGTAAACATAAATATATGGAAGACATAGAATCTTATATTGATGTTCTAGGATCTCTGTAAGTAGGTTATAGCTTAGTACATCTTCCTATATTCCCCTGTAAGTATGGACAGCTGTAGTTTTTATGCAGTAAATAGTTGTACAGAAATGTTACCTTCTCAAAGAAAAAAAGAGAAAATTAATAGACTGAGATAACTGATAACTTTACCTCCACTGTTATCCAGAATGTCAAAGCCGTCAAAACTGGAAGGATATACATATCATCTGGAGTAGTTAGATCAGTAAACCAAAATGGTCCACCCGTTTTGAGAGAAGGAACAGTGTCCACCATGTTCCTAATCTGCATTTTCAAGAGATACCATAAAGGGTCTAATTATGCAAGAGATATTGGGATGGGAGCAACCAACAATACAGATAGTGAAGGGATAATCTTACAGCCATAAAAAAACTGATGAAGATCGGGCCCTGTATTAGTAGTCCTTTTAAGGGAGTGAATGGAGTTACTCCGTATCTGCAAGAATGACAATGATTTAATAAAGACACTCATCATATCAAATATTTCACCGAGAGCATTTTATTTTTTTTGATGAAGTAAGAAGGATGTCATTAACAAAGCATCAAGCAGATGCACAGATTACAAAAGAAAGAAATATCAGCTCCCAAAAAGGCAAAAAAAGCTATCTAAACAGCTAACAGCAGAGATCTATGGAGCTGATAAATTCTAGGAAAGAATCAACACTAAGTACAGGAGAGAGATTAACCCAACCAAAAAGAGTATTCAAACATCTTGCTTTAAAGGTAGAGATGG
>JAJOOR010005917.1:0-41179 GCA_036250505.1 Solanum acaule | reverse complement strand
AATGTGGTTTAGTTGGTGGATTTAGTTGTTGGAATTAAGTCAAAACTAAACTAGTTAAAGTTGTTAAGTTGTTTAAATAAGTTAAAATAAATAATGTGGTTTAGTTGGTGGATTTAGTTGTTGGAATTAAGTCTAAACTAAACTAGTTAACGTTAAAAAGTTGTTAAGTTGTTTAAATAAGTTAAAATAAATAAGTCAAAACTAGTTAGAGTTAGAAAGTTGTTAAGTTGTTTAAATAAGTTCAAATGTTATTTAGTTGTTGGAATTAAAATTATCATTATTGTTTGTGTAGATGGATCCTGATCGTAGTTGGATGTATAATAGAAACAATCCTGGTCGAGCGGGTATGATTCGTAGGGAAAATAGTTCAAAATATATCTGAACTTTGACCGAAATGGCTGTAACGATACCGAACTTTGGAAAGGACCTTTTACCCCCTGCACTATTTTAATAGTGTATTTTAAATGTATATATGTGCCCACGTGGACACACTACTATTTATAATGATGCAATATTTATGATGTTCACGTGAGCACATATATACCATTAAAATACACTATTAACTAGTGCAGGGGGTAAAATGTCATTTCCAAAGTTCGGTATCGTTACAATAATTTCGGTCAAAATTCAGATATATTTCAGACCTTTTTCCCTAAATTTTACGTCAATTTATGGAATATGAGAAGAAAGGAAAAAGTTTTGTAGCTAATTTGAAATTATGATGTTTAATTAGTATGAATAAATATGATATAGAATTATGGGAATGTATAATCTAAGATGTGTATTTTGGAGTTTTTAATATAGCACATGAATTAAAAAAAAAATGAAGAATCACAAAAATGTGATATGATTTAGAAATATGAGAATTAAAGATATAAGATATGTGTTTTGGACTTTTTAATATAGCACATTATTTTTTTTAAAAAAAGAAGAAAAGTCACAAAAATGAGAAAAAAGATAAATGAGTTTATTTTTTTATCATAAAAATGTGACACATTACTTTGTCTATATCTAACTTTAATATATATTAGATATAGACATAGATTTATGTTTGTGAATATTTAATTAAATATTTTTGTGAATATTTTGAATCAAATAAATAGGAGAAGACAAAAAAACAATTATTTTTGAAAAAAAAACCGGATGACAATAAAGGTAAATGGAAGGTTATTAGGAAGACATTAATAGTGGAGTAATAATGGGGATAGAGAAAGTGTAGTGCATCTATTTTTCTAAATTAAATGCAAAAAATATTTAAAATTTTGCAAAAAAAGAAAGACAAATAGATATATAGATTCAATAAGATACAAACCGTTTGTATTTTGTATGCAAAGACCTTGTATAAGAAAAAACACTTGAAATTGATGGATAAAATGTTTATATTAATTTTTGTAAAGATAAATATAGAGAATGATAAATAAAAAATATGTCATTTTCTTTGAATAGATCTATTATCTGAGGATTCATATCTAAAGTGATGAAAAAGTTAGAGTAAAACGAATAATCAATAATAAAATGTATTAAGACTTAGAATTAAATTTTTTTTATTGTAGAATTAAAACATTATTCAATTTGTAGTTGGATAAAATATTCTTGACAATTCAATGTACTCACTTGAAAACAAAATCGAATGATCATGAATAAGCTTATTGATGTAGTTTACCACCGAATGAAGCGCGGGTGATTTACGTAATAGGAGTATAAAATATAATATATATGAGTTTTTTTTGTATTATTATAAAACTTTGGTACGATATACGATATTTCAGTATTATATTTATTATAAATACCAATATCATATTGAATACCAGATTAATTTATAATGCGTACCAAATACCATAATATCCCTAGTGCGATATAGAGAATTTTGATTTCGATCAATATGATGTTGGATATATATACGGTATCAGGTCATGCCCTAGAATCCAACATTTTATAGCGGGAAAACAATTCCCGAATCTCAACCCGCCAACTATAAAACCCTCACAATTCATTCTGTTCTTTCATTCTCGTTTGACATAGAAAACACAAGCAGAGCTATCGAAAAATTGTTGAAAAGGAGGCAAAAAGGTATGAATTTAGTATTTCCCCCAAAACCCAATTTCAGGAAATCGAATTAACTGAAATTATTGCTAATTTTTCATTACAGTATGTCTAGTTCTGGGGAAGATTTTTCTCAATTTGGTATTTCTGTTGAGGAGAAAGACAAGCTTGTAGCAGAGGTGATTCGGTATGTATTATTCAAGAGTGAACAG
This sequence comes from Solanum acaule, assembly GCA_036250505.1. Classification (NCBI taxonomy): domain Eukaryota; kingdom Viridiplantae; phylum Streptophyta; class Magnoliopsida; order Solanales; family Solanaceae; genus Solanum; species Solanum acaule. The sequence goes on along the minus strand of JAJOOR010005917.1, from coordinate 38,924 downwards.
AGTTCAGGCTGCCCAATAAAGAGGGAGGAGCTAACCCAGTTGATCACTGGCAAGAATTATCGTCAAAGAAATCTCCCTGCTTTTGTTATAAATGAGGCAAAATTGAAACTTTCCTCCATTTTTGGCTTTGAAATGAGGGAACTTCAACGCTCTCGCTCTTCTGCTCCTCAAAACCCTCGTTCATCTCAGCAAGGTTTTCTTTAAACTATTCTTCTTATTTTATTGAATGTTCTTTTATTTCAAAATTTTAGTTGGATTAAAACTCCCAATAATGTGTAATGTATGTAGCATGGGCCGTTTCGTGTTATCTTTTTGGCGGATTAGAAAGAGCTTCTTGTTTTTTCGCCTCCCCAGATATTTAGGGAAAAGGCCTTCCTCAAGTATAGTCCGCAGTAGCACCCAACGTTGTGGCCTAGTGGTCCATGAAGTGATTGAGAGGCCTGAGTTCTTAGGTTCAAATCCTAGCAGAAACAAAAAAACACTAGGTGATTCTTCTTCCTATCTGTCCTAGCCTTGATGGATAGAGTTATTTAGACCACTGTTACTGGTGGGGTATCCCGTAAAATTAGTCGCTGGCCCCGACACCACAGTCATAAAAAAATGGATACAACCTATTTTTAGTTTTGGAGTAGATAGAGAAGATTTGATGCATTCCTGAGCTTCTACTGGATGTCATAGGACTTAGGAGGGCATTCAGACTTCAAGAAGAAAAAATTAGAGCCTCTTCTTGACTTGCAAAGCATTAGCCAGGTATAGGAGGATGGGTTGCACTAGGTTAATGGACAATGTAAAAATAGAAAAGAAAAATATTAGGTTACTCAAAATGCACCCATCTAGGAAGGGATACATTCCATCCATTTGTTGTGTGAAATGAGGGTTTTAAAATGGCAGAACAGATCCCGTGAATTCATATAGAACGTCAACTAGTTTAGGATTAGGGTTTAGTTGATTGTTGATTGTACTGAGTAACTAAAATCTTGCAGTGTTGAATATTTCTTTAGGTTGGTTAATTTATTTATCCAAAAAAAGAAAAAAATAAATAATCTGTAGGCATACCATTCAAAACTCCTCTTGCATTCTGTCTGAATATCTTTTCGAGTAATTTTAGTTTTCATACAAGTTTTTGAAAAACTCAATAAATACAAATCATCAAAAATTTAAACATATTTCTTAGAAGTAGCAAACCAAGATGGTCTGCAAGGCTGATCTTGAGATTGCTACCTTGATTTTAGCAACACCGTTTCCACTAAGATCTTTTGTAAACATTTTTAAAAGCTTCCTCAAGCGTAGATCTTTCAAAGATAGTTTATTGCCATTGCCAGCAGTGCATATACTCCAAGATGAGAATACTTCAAACTAACTCAACTTTTTGGTTAGATACTGGGAATCTAAGGCAGCATGAAAAATCCAGCTATTGACAAAAAATTGAGGAGTAACATCAATGCAACAGCACACTCTTTAGGAGACAGATTATATACTGATGTAAAAGTCTGGTCTGAGAAGTCACGTCAGCTTCTAGTGCTCTTTCTTCTTCTTCTCTTTTCTTTTATATGGTAGACCCTGCTCCTTAAAACCCACTTGGATAACCAGCATCTTTTCCAACTCCCCCCTTGATGAGGCCCCTGTCGTGGTTATAGAGAGTCCTTTTCACTAGACTATCCTCTTTTGTCAGCTTCTAGTGCTTACTTATGGAAACCTATGTGAGATTGTTGGCTAAGGGGTATCTCAGCATTCCTTGCATAAAACGGAATTAGAAATTTCCTCTCTGTTTAGGTATTCATGTTTTATATTGTCTGAAGCTTACGATCTAAATTTCGTCATGGCTACCCATAGGATTGAGTGAAAAATTTATTTCTGCACTTAGTATTTTGTAGCCATTAAAGTCCAGCTAAGTTGACAGAAACAACAATCACAGGGCAGCTAGCTTACCAGGTCCTCCCAGTAATGTACTGAGACAGCCTTTTTAAAACGAATTATCCACTTCCCACCATGGGAGTTAACAGCATCCTTCACAGACAAATATAATCAGTAAATTAACTCAGTAAGAGATATACATAGTTAAGGACTTTAACAAAATTGAAGACACAGAAAAACAATAGTTAGCATGAGCACCAAAACTAACCTCCCATAAAGGACGAATACCCTCCTTGAAAAGATGCAAATAAGTTGGGCTGAGCAATGCTGATGGACGAGCCAAGTGGCAGTAGCAAACCCAAAAACCTTCAACCTCTGGATGATGAACACATAGTAGATTAAAAAGGCAGTCAAATTCACGTAAAGCCAAAGACCATAAATAAATTGACTTACAGTACTAAAATCAACAATTTTCTTTATATTGTCCTCGTACGATGTTTGTGTGCGAACCCCAAAGTGAGTATACCAGAAAACAAACTTGTTTTGATCATGATGATGAAGTTAAGTGAGTACCAAAAGCACAATTCATAAAAGAAAAAATAAAACAAAAGATAAAAAGTAAACATGGCTAGAAAATAATATTGTGCTTATGGAACTACAAAGTCTAGCATTTTTTTTTTTTTTATAAAGAGTGGGAAAACAGAGCATGATAATACGCTGCAAGCATATCCTAGTCATCATATGCGCATGCTCCTAGACATATCTGCAATTCTAAAATCCTCCTTGCCTAACTGGCACAGTGAACATATATCTGCCTTATGTTTGTCACTGCTGATGGATTGTTAAGTGGTGTCTTGCTTGAAGACTTTTTCACTGGTGTCAGGCAGCTTGTCTGAGTGATACATTCTGGCTTCTTCTTGCCAAGGCTGAAGGATTTTGCATAGTATTCAGTTCTCCAGTGAAGAATATGTATGGGGCAGCATTAGGTATGAGATACACCAAGGGACGAAGAGCATGAGCAACACCATCCACATTAGCCTCATCATGATCAATTACTGATTGTTCTCTCCAACAACTTCTATATTAGTGTCTGAAACATGAAAATACTGGTGACTTCCACCCACCTTAATCTCACACTCACTATCCTGGGAAGCATCAGGTATGAGAGAAACAAGGGCTGGAGACTATGAGCTTCACTCTCCATAGTGGCCTCAGCATAATCAACTTCAGATTCTTCAATGGATTCTTCTTGTCCAATAACTTCCATTGCAGCAGCTGGTGCATCCACATTAGCCTCAGTACGATCAATAACATATTCTTCCATGGGATTTTCTCCAGCAACTTCCAGACCATGAGCTGCTCTGTTGACACAATGCAGAATGATAAACTTTGTATTCTTCCATGGGTTCTTCTTCTCCAGTGTCTTCCATGTTAGTTTTGGCAATATCTTTCAGACACTGCACCTCTTCATGGAAATCTATGTTTGTTTCTGGATTGGCACTCACAGGTTCTTCCATCAACTCTTGTTTTCTTGCAACGTCAGAGTTACATTCTGCAGCCTCATCCACTTGACATTCAAACATCTGATTAAAATTATCTTCTTCATCTCCATTTTCTGCCACAAAATCAGATGTATCACCACAATGGGGCTCCTGTTCATGCGGCTTCTTGGTCAGAACCACATTACCATCTGAATTCCTCGTCATATCATCACCCAAGTTTCGGTTTTTGTTCTGAAAATCTTTTTCCTTTTTAGCCTCAGCATGATTGATTTCAGATACTTCCATCGTTTCTTCTCTTCAGATCTGTTGTTATTGTGACCAAGTGCTACTTCCTTTGAGCCCTCTTCTGCTATGTATCTAAAGCAACAACTACCAGGGCACTGCCACTGTCTTGTTGAAAACCATCTTCCATGTCTACTTCATGTTGTTGACCTGATACAGTATCTGATTCATTCTTGATGTTCAAACTCTCAGATGATTTTAAATCAAACCATTTTTGTCTAATTCTTCAGTCTTGTGAACAGAATACTGCTCAGAGTCCACCTCTAAACTTTCATAAGTTTCTTCAAAAAGCGCATCAAACGTGATGGTTCCTGACTCTTCATTCTCTTGTGTGCTTGATTCCTGCATAGGTTTCCAGCTAACCTCACTGATTGATGAGTGCTATAGACTTTCCTAACTGAACTCTTTGCCTTCACTTCCTTTCTTTGGCTAGTGAGAACAGTTGCTGGTGTCTTTGGAACATTTTTCTTTTCTTCTTCAATCCACCCCGGTTTTCTCTTTTGGTTCACACTCCTTCATTTCTGTTTCCAGCTAAGTGCGAAGTGAAGTTATTACACCCCTCCTTCTGGTAGTTGGTAATGCAGGAGTCTCATGCATATCATTTTGGGCTTCATCAAAGTCTCTGACCAATGCTTCTCTTGTTCTGCAGCGATTCCTTGTCAAGGTCTCCAAAGTTTCCAACTCATGTTATGTTGTATAGTTTGGGAACCAGTCTGAGGTACACTTGTTACTGCTTCTGACTCCCAGGAGACTCCATGGATGGGTTTGCAATATCAGATTCACATGTTTCCAAGACCTCTTTAATCCCATCACCAAACTCAAGAGATTGAAGAGAATCGGCCTTGGTGACATTGGTGATGCTAGCTAGGATTTTGTTCTTCTCAGTTTATCAAAGGCGCGCTTTAAGTGCACTTAAGCCCTGAAGCGAGGCTCAAAACATGTTGAGCGCTTCACCTCGCTTTAGGTGCGCTTCAGTGTCGTCATCAAGGGTCTAAGGCAAACGTTTCTTTTCCAATGAGCCTCTTATGAAGAAGTGACACTAAATAATTGATATTTCACTTTATCATAAATTTTTTTCAATTTCTTTGGTCATATATTTGTCATTCATGTTTATAATTATTAGTCTTGGACTAAAAATATATATTTGTATTCTTTTCTCCCTTTGTGCCTTTTTTAATTAAAGCCCACACTTTATTTGTGCTTTGGACTTGAAGCCTCCACGGACCTTAGAACTTTTTGCGCTTTTTTCCTTTGATAAGACTGGTTCTTCTTGCAGAGAGCTTTCAATTCTCTCCTTGAGAGGCTGTGGAAATGCATCTGTGTGTTTGAATGAAACAGGGAAATCAATCTGCGAATGTTGGGGGTGTGGGGGATGAGGTTTTTATGAGCGACGCTTGGATTTTCCATCTGATTATCCCTAGATACATAGTACAAAGTGTGGATATTTGCTACTTGTAATAAGTAATCTTCAAAAACAAACTAAAGTTGGAACTGCGATGTATATTGTATAAGATAGGTATTAGTTAGTAGTATTCATGATTGAGGCTTGCAAAATGGAATTCTTCATTTTAAGCTGCAAACTGTTTGTGTTGTTAATCTATTCGGAGCCATAGGCTGTGTATTTTGTTGTTGAATTGTGTATTTTCAACATGGACTTTTTCATGATGGACAGTGACAGCTGATGCAAAGTCATATATTCTCAGAAGTCAGCTACCGGCAGATGTATACAAGGCATTTGTGGAGGATGAAAATAAATCACACGTCACTGCTCTTACTTTTGTTGTTACTAGCATTGTTTGTCTTGCTGGAGGCAAAATTAATGAAGGTATATTTGCAATTTCGTTTTTGCTTGAACATATTTGTCAATTCCTATTTATTCCATGTCTTTTACTTCCTAATATCTAATGAGAGGAATGAAGCTTACATTTGCTGCTATCAATGTGTTGAAGAAAATCTTTGGCATCAATTGAGACGACTGGGATTGTCTGAAACTGATGAAAGTCATCCTGTTCATGGAAACCTCAAACTAGCATTGGAAGCAATTGTTCAACAAAGGTTAGAACCGACAAACCAGAGGATTCCATGTCCATGTCATATAGTTCTGCTTTCTGGTGTTCTGATTTTTGCACATCCACAGATACTTGCACAAAGAGAAAGTTAATGGTCCAGAAGGTAATGCAACATTTTATGAACTTGCTGAGAGGTCACTAGATGGGCCAATTAATGATGGAATGAAAGAGCATATATCAAAGGTATCATTCAGACTTTTGTTGCATCTTATGGTTTTAGTATACAATTATCTCCTATTTTAGTCTGCTGCAAGGGTACTTCTAGCTGAAGAGAGTTGCATTCACCTGGATTATGAACTGAACTGTCAATTGAATCATTGTAGTAATAAGCTTTTGCTGCGTCCCTATGGTCCCTGGAGTAGATTTGTGTGGATATCATTTATTTGTTGCAAGAAATGTATCCACTAGATTTCCAACGTGCCACAATCTGTGCATCAATAAAATATATGATTTGTTTCTCCCTATTTGGGAAGCTGGGTGATAACTCTAGCATCCAATCCTACAAATAGAAAGTGTCTAATTTACATTAATACTTGTTGCAATTTGACAAACTTTCCATTTGGTCGATTCCAAAATACCAAATGGCCTTGCTAATTAACCTTGAACTATCCCTTTGCAGATTGTGAACAAAGATATTACTTCGGTGGATGCTGACTAGTTTGTTTACTGCTGTCTGGGATTCTTCACAAGTGTTTGTGGCCATAGTTCCTAACTGTATGATATTGGGTTTTGAAGCTGTGAAATTGGTATGATGTTTTAGATTCGCCAGAGCTGCTACTTTCGTTCTTCGTCTATTTTTGTGAAATACAGCCGTTCATGTATTTACGCAGCTGAATTGATAATATTTATATGATTGTCCTTTGTCTGGCATACTAATCAATATATATATATATATGTGTGTGTGTGTATAGAAGCATTAATAGAGCCCCCTCATCTAGTCAAAATCTTTAATTGGTTGTCCTCCGGATAATATTTGACAGATGTATCATCATTTGGTTAATCGTGCGTGAACAAATAACACTAGCACTCCAGATCACTGTCCTTGTCCAGATTTAACTAAGTTGTTTATTGTGGAGATGTGCGTTAACAATTCCAATACAACCTGTAACAGAAATGACTGCTAACAAGCACAGGGAAACTTGAAAACTAATTCTGAAAGCATTACTAAAGTGTTTGTAGACAACTTCAAGTAGAGTCAAAGCTAACAGAGTTCACACATACAAGGATGTGAAGATTGGATGTTTGGGATTGAGAAGAATAAAAGTCCTGAGCCAGATGATTTCAAATCTGCTTGATTGAGAAGAATGAAAGAGTTGTTGATTTTTTCAGGAATGGTGAACTGCTCTTAACAAATCACTTCTACTAATATTTCCCTCATTCCAAAAGTTTATTGTCCAAGAAAATGCTAGTCAATATAGACAAATATCATGTTGCAATGTAGTCGTCGTTTGGTAGGTTGTATTAGGAATAATGCTCAAGTAGACTGAAGGAGGCCGTTGCTCATATAGTAGCAGATAATCATGCAATCTTTAAACTAGGAAGATCTATGATTCATAATCTGCTTATATGCCATGATTTGCTCAAACAATATGATAGAAAGACAACTCCTAGATGCCTCGTGAAAGTTGATGTCAAAAAGGCCTATAATATGTTAAGTTGGAAATTTCTTGAAGAATCAGCCAATGAGGAACATTTGGTCCTGTTGTTTTTAAATATCTCGTGTGAACCCCTTTGTATTAGCAATGACCTAGTGTGGGTTGAGCTAAATTAGGCATTATGCATTTACTTCATCACGCCATTTCCGACATCAGGGAGAAATATGGAAATTATGACTATCAAATCACACTAGAAGCAATGAAATGGTAATAATGTGCATAACTGCATATTCAGCCAAATAGTTAGACCAGTGCAATTGATGAGACACAAAACACCTTATTGCCAGATTTGGCAACCTTGAAAGGACTGGCCATATTTAGCTCAAAAAAAGCTAAAACAATTAAATCGATCAGTTAGTAACATCACAGTAACTGCAAGAAGATAAAATGACAACTAATAAAATCATAAAGATAAGGAATCACAACAATTAAACTGAAAATACATCAAAAAGCAACATTCAGAACATTATAATTATCAAATACCAAATTCGATAAAACATCTTTCACTTACACTACCTTGAAACACCCACGAACTTTGGTGAAATACCCTACCTTCTGATCACATTCTTCATTATTGTATCGATAAATTTTGTAGTCCAACTGCTCATTAGGTCCATAAGCCTCCATTCCTCTCAAGAACCCAGCCGAATAGCCGAATTGACACTGTTCCCTTTGAGCAAAATAAGTTATTCCTTGTAATTCTAAACATAAAACAAGTGAGAGATCCATCGAATACCAGGATCCATATTTCGTCCACTATTTGGATCATAAGAAACCAGATTAGTCCTCCTAGTTGAAAACAAAACGTCATCGTTGTTCATAAATCGAACAACTTTCTCTATACCTGCAACCAAATTTATACCGTACAATCTACTCCAAGATTCCAAAACACCATACTACTTCATCACCCATACTTCACATGAAGCGCCATCCATCTCCCTCCCATAATTAACAACAACAAGTGATTCCTCAAACAACATAATCGATAAATTTGTTGGAGTTACACCATCTAAAGCATCCGGAAGCATAATCTCCCCAAACACCTCATCCGCTATACTAAAAGACATAACTAAACTCCGAATTCCACAAACATTCGGAAACACATCATACGCAATCCAATGTACAACTCTATTAACAAATGCCCGAACCACATAACCTCCACCATGCAATGCTTAATCTCAACTCCTACCACTCTCCTCCAAACCCCACTATTAATCGAATAAATTTCAATCTCATGAGGACCATTATACCCAAACAAAATATTCATATGTTACACAAGTCTAACCAACTTATAGTCATCAGTCTCAGACAAATCTACACCAAATCCAAGAACAAACATATGAGGTGACTAAGGCTTAATTGAAGGCATAAGTATACTTATAAATGGAAGGGTTCCACAGAACAAGACTCCGTAACTCACCAAGTAACTCATCATACAAACACACGATGCCATTGCAGCTGCCAACAATTTTGAAATACCTTTTTTTGCATTTGAAAGGGAAATTCAGTTTCGATGTAAAATCCAGGGAAAAGGGTCGATTCTTAGATTCTTGAAACAACGAATAGTGCTCTCTTTTGCGAGTTCTGACGTAACGCCTAACAAGAAAGGTGTTGGAATGTGGGGTTTGGGCGAGGTGAGCGGAGATGAAAGAAAAATTGGTGATGAGTGAATGCTACAATTTGCAGACAATTGTGAATCGAATTAAGGATTTAACAGGTAGTTTCAGTAGGATTTCTTTCAAAAGTTCGGAACCAAAGTAGGTAGAGTCAGAATTAGTCATTGATCAATTTTGAGAGAAAGAGGGAGAGACGGGAAGAAACCTAGTTGTGGAAGACATTTTTTTGGTAAGATTTGCTTTAAATATAGGGATGTCAACGGGCCAGGGCAGATATAACTTTTGTGGGGCGGGGCGGGACGAGATGGGGTAGGACAAGTTTAGATATTTTTTAATCAAAATCATGCGGTGCAGGGTGGGTTGCATAAATGCTAAAATCGCTAAGCTATTTATTTCACTTATCTTCTTGCTTTCTTTTCCTATAAGTGAAAGAAATGGCTTAGCGATTTTAGCATTTATTCCAAACCCGCAACCCGCCCTGCACCGCATGATTTTTATTAAAAAATATCTAAACTTATCCTTCCCCGCCTCGTCCCGCCCCGCCTGCAAACGCTATATTCGCCTCGGCCCGTATACATCCCTATATTTAAAGCAAATTTTATCAAAATTGTCTGCCACAACTAGGGTTCTTCCTGTCTCTCCCTGTTTCTCTCAAATTGATCAATGACTAATTTTGACTCTGCCTACTTTGGTTCCGAACTTTTGAGAGAAATCCTACTGAAACTACCTGTTAAATCCTTAATTCGATTCACAGTTGTCTGCAAATCATCGCATTCACTCATCACCATTTTTTCTTTCATCTCCGCTTACCTCGTCCAAACCCCACATTCCAACACCTTTCTTGTTAGGTATTACGTTAGAACTCGCAAAAGAGAGCACTATTCATTGTTTCAAGAATCTAAGAATCGACATTTTTCCTTGGATTTTACATCGGAACAGAATTTCCCTTTCAAATGCCAACAAGGGTATTTCAAAATTGTGCAGTTGCAATGGCATCATGTGTTTGTATGATTGTTTTCTTGGTGAGTTGCGGAGTCTTGTTCTATGGAATCCTTCTATTAATAAGTTTATAAGTATACCTATACCTTCAATTAAGCCTTAGTCACCTCATATGTTTGTTCTTGGATTTGGTGCTGATTTGCTTGAGACTGATGACTATAAGTTGGTTAGACTTGTGTATCATATGAATATTGTGTTCGGGTATAATGGTCCTCCTAAGATTGAAATTTACTCGATTATTAGTGGGGTTTGGAGGAGAGTGGTAGGAGTTGAGATTAAGCATTGCATGGTGGAGGTTATGTGGTCTCAAGCTTTTGTTAATGGATTTTTACATTGGATTGCGTATGATGTGGTTCCGAATGGTTGTGAAATTCGGAGTTTAGTTATGTCTTTTAGTATAGAGGATGAGGTGTTTGGGGAGATTATGTTGCCGGATGCTTTAGCTGGTGTAACTCCAACAAATTTATCAATTATGTTGTTTGAGGAATCACTTGTTGTTGTTTATTATGGGAGGGAGATAGATGGCGCTTCATGTGAAGTATGGGTGATGAAGCAGTATGGAGTTTTGGAATCTTGGAGTAGATTGTGCCGTATAAATTTGGTTGTAGGTATGGAGAAAGTTGTTGGATTTAGGAACAACGGTGACATTTTGTTTTCAACTAGGAGGAATGATCTAGTTTCTTATGATCCAAATAGTGGACGAAATACGGATCTTGGGGATCTCTCACTTGTTTTATGTTTAGAATTACAGTGAATCACTTATTTTGCTCAAAGGGAACAATGTCAATTCAGGTGGGTTCTTGGGAGGAATGGAGGCTTATGGACTTAATGAGTAGCTGGACTACAGAATTTATCGATACAATAATGAAGAATGTGATCAGAACATAGGGTATTTCACCAAAGTTTGTGGTTGTTTCAAGGTAGTGGAAGTGAAAGATGTCTTTATCAAATTTGGTATTTGATAATCACAATGTTCTGAATGTTGAACTTTCGTTTTCCATTTACTTGCATTACATTAGTTGTTACTGTATTCCTGATGTATTTTAATTAAATTGTTGTGATTCCTTATCTTTATGACTTTATTAGTTGTTTGTCATATTATCTTCGTGTAGTTACTATGATGTTACTATCTTATCGATTTCATTGTTTTTGCTTTTTTGAGCTAAATTTGGCCAGTCCTTTCAAGGTTGCCAAATCCGGCAATAAGGTGTTTTGTGTATTAGTGATATCTCTTGATTGATATTCCATATCTTAGTATCGCATTAGTGGTTTAGTTTCTATTATAATTAGGTGAAGATCACAATCCTTTAGTAGTTGATTCTTTCCTTATTTGTAGTTTGCTCTCTTGTATAAATACACTTACATATTAATAAAATAATACACTTCTCTCCAACAGTAAAGCTCATATTGTGTCTCATCAATTGCACTGGTCTAACTATTTAGTTGAATATGTAGTTATGCACATTATTACCATTTCATTGCTTCTAATGTGATTTGATAGTGATAATTTCCCTATTTCTCCCTGATGTCAAAAATGGCATGATGAAGTTAATGCCTAATTTAGCTCAACCCACACTAGTTGGTTTTTTAGCAAGCCAAGTGCATATTCTTCACTTTGTAAACCAAGTACTAAGCTAGTTATGGACCCTGCACAATAATGAAAGAGAGAGAGGCCTGTAAATATCAGTGCTGCAAAGGGCCAAAAGTCTTAAGGATCTATACTTAGTATGCATTTATGCGACCTTGTCTTCTATTTTTATCATTCCAGATTGTCTAAACAAAATAAGCGGGGATAGTTCTCCTTGTCTTCTTGATACATTCGAGTATGGTGTCACCCATTGAGCCCCTAATATATTGAAAAAAAAGGTCCATATTAGAAAAAAAACTAGTAAATTACATCCTCTCATTGAACTTGGCTGACCTCAAGAAGATTGCTTTTGATTTTGTTGTATCATAACTTGTGTTCCATTTCTGTATCAAGATAAAATATTTTGTTGCATATTTTCAAGTATATATGTTACGAAGTCAGATTCTGCATTCCATAACATGATCTCATAGATCGAATTTCTTGTTGTTTTTGGAGAGATGATCATCACCTATGTTAGATAAAAAATTTCCAACCACAGCAGACCCAATTCTTTCAGCTTTTTAATAGTTGAAATGGTCTCAAGGGAGTCCTTAAGTGCTTCAATTTTTTTCACTTTCTCAACTTTTTGATAGTTGGACATTTTTGTGTAGCAACTTTGTTGTACAACAAAAAATTATGATTCCTCATTTCCTTTTTAGTTGTCATGTTGTGCTTTACAAGATAAAATATTTTGTTGCATATTTTCAAGTATATATGTCACTCAAAGTCCGATTTCGAGTTCCATCACATGATTTCAGATGCTGCATTGATCCATGTAGCATCTTGTTTACTATCCCTAGACTGAGATCATAGATTGTATTCTTGCTATTTTCAAAGCGATGATCAACACCTATCTTAGACAAACACTTTTCAACCTCAACGGACCTAATGCTTTTAGTTTTTTGATACTTGAAATGGTCTCAAGGGAGTCTTTAAGTGCTTTAATTTTTTTTCACTTTCTCAGTTTTTTGATAGTTGGACAATTTTGTGTGGCTTCCTTATTGTACAACGAAAATCGTTGTTGGCGGAGCTCTGTAACTAGAACTATACTATACTTGAACATTCACTTAGTCACTTCTTTGATTTCACAATTTTGGGAAAGCGCAATAACATATATCTCAATTTTGTTACAAGTACTCAATATAGTAGCTTCTTCGATATGATTCAAGCAACATAGTTCGAAAATTGCTTGAGGCCATTATGATTCAACTGGTATTGTATGAATGTTAAGTCCAATTAACATAATGATGCTACTCTTCTTTGTATATCGATCAGATGTTTTCAGAACGATCCAAACTCGTAAGACTTAATTCTTTTTCTGCCACTGATACCTCACATCTAGGGCTCAATGAATACGAATATATTTACCAATGGATATTGTATACTCAATCAAGTAATCAATATAAATTCTTGATTAAAATAAATACTCTTGGGTTTTCTTATTAGAGCTAAAAGCAGCTTCACCAGGGCCTCTGCTATAAAAGTCAGCCTTATTGCCGGATTTGGCAACCTTGAATGGACTAGCCATATTTAGCTCAAAAAACCAAAAACAATGAAATTGATCAACTAATAACATCACAGTAACTACAAGAATATAATATGACAATCAACTGATAAAGATAAGGAATAACAACAATTAAACTGAAAATACATCAAAAAGCAACAGGAGTACAGTAACAACTAATGTAATGCAAATAAATGGAAAACAAAAGTTCAACATTCAGAACATTGTAATTATCAAATACCAAATTTGATAAAACATCTTTCACTTCCACTACCTTGAAACAACCACAAACTTTGGTGAAATACCCTACCTTCTGATTACATTCTTCATTATTGTATCAATAAATTATGTAGTCCAGCTACTCATTAAGTCCATAAACCTCCATTCCTCCTAAGAACCCACCCAAATTGACATTGTTCCCTTTGAGCAAAATAAGTGATTCCATGTAATTCTGAACATAAAACAAGTGAGGGATCCCTTGAATACAAAGATCTGTATTTCGTCCACTATTTGGATCATAAGAAACCAGATCATTCCTCCTAGTTGAAAACAAAACGTCACCGTTATTCCTAAATCCAACAACTTTCTCCATACCTGCAACCAAATTTATATAGTACAATCTACTCCTAGATTCCAAAACTTTATACTGCTTCATCACCCATACTTTAGATGAAGCGCCATCTATCTCCTTCACATAATTAACAACAACAAGTGATTCCTCAAACAAAATAATCAATCAATTTGTTGGAGTTACACTAGCTAAAGCATCCGACAACATAATCTCCCTATACACCTCATCCGCTATACTAAAAGACATAACTAAACTCTGAATTCCACAACCATTCGGAACCACATCATACACAATCCAATGTACAACTCCATTAACAAAAACCTGAGACCACATAACCTCCACCATGCAATGATTAATCTCAACTCCTACCACTCTCCTCCAAACCCACTATTAATCAAATAAATTTCAATCTCAGGAGGACCATTATACCCGAACACATTATTCATATGATACACAAGTCTAACCAACTTATAGTTATCAGTCTTAGGCAAATCAACACCAAATCCAAGAACAAACATATGAGGCAACTGAGGCTTAATAAAAGGCATATGTATACTTATAAACTTATGAATAGAAGGGTTCCATAGAACAAGACTCCGCAACTCACCAAGAAAATCATCATACAAACACATGATGCCAGTGCAGTTACCAACAAGTTTGATATACCCTTGTTGGCATTCGAAAGGAAAATCCAATTTCGATGTAAAATCCAAGGAAAAGGGTCAATTCTTAGATTCTTTAAACAACGAATAGTGCTCTCTTTTGCGAGTTCTGACGTAATGTCTAACAAGAAATATGTTGGAATGTGGGGTTTGGGCGAGGTGAGTGGAGATTAAAGAAAAATTGGTGATGAGTGAATGACATGATTTGCAGACAACTGTGAATCGAATTAAAGATTTAACAAGTAGTTTCAGTAGGATTTCTCTTAAAAGTTTGGAAGCAAAGTATGCCAAGTCAGAATCAGTCATTGATCAATTTTGAGAGAAAGAGGGAGAAAAAGGAAGAACCCTAGTTGTGGAAGACAATTTTTGTAAATTTTGCTTTAAATATAGGGACGTCAACGGATCAGGGCGGGTATAACTTTTAAGGGGCAGGGCGGGACTAGGCGGGGCAAGACACGTTTGGATATTTTTTAATAAAAATCATGCGGTGCAGGGTGGGTTGCAGGTTTGGGATAAATGCTAAAATCGCTAAGCTGTTTATTTCACTTATCTTCTGTTTAGGACCTTTAGGCCAGAAAATCCAGCAATCATATACTTACCGGATTAACCTTTTATTTGTGTTTTATTAGCTTAATCCTATAACTTATTTTTAAAGAATCAGTAATTATGTTTCTTTTGTCCTTGTGTTATGTTAAGTCAGAATCCATTGTTTAGCTATTCTTGGGGATTGCTTCAAGTCTATATTCAAATATGGGTGAATTTATAGAGTAATTATGTGGTAAGTTAAGGTTGGATGAGGATTAATGTATGGCATTTATGATTTATGAACTAGACCTCTCCATCATTATTTTATTATAAGTTCAATTTTCAATTATGACAAATGATTGGAAAACATCGTCTCCTCTTCATATGATCGTTGAACATCTAATATTTTCTAACTTTAATTCTTTGGTATTAATTGTTCTTTTGTAATTAGTGTTAGCCCCTAAATACTTGTAAATCAGTTTTAATAATGAAAATTAATTCTTTCCTAAAAAGTATCTTTGTAAGAAAAGATAGAAAGAAGCACATATGTGAAATTCACCCAAGGACAAGAAGGAAAGAAGATTAGCCAAAGAACAATTAATACCAAAGAATTAAGGAAAGAAGCACATATGTGAAATTTTTATTATTAAAACTAATTTACAAGTATTTAGGGGCTAACACTAATTACAAAAGGACAATTAATACCAAACAATTAAAGTTAGAAAATATTAGACGTTTAACGATCATCTGAGGAGGAGACGAAGTTTTCCAATCATTTGCCATAATTGAAAATTAAACTTGTAATAAAATAATGATGGAGAGCTCTAGTTCATAAATCATAAATATCATATATTAATCATCATCCAACCTTAACTTACCACATAATTACTCTATAAACTCACCCATATTTGAAAATAGACTTGAAGTAATCCCAAGAATAGCTAAGCAGTGGATTCTCACTTAACATAACACAAGGACAAAATAATCATAATCACCGATTCTTTAAGAATAAGTTATAGGATTAAGATAATAAAACACAAATAAAAGGTTAATCGGCAAGTATATGATTGCTGGATTTTTTGGCCTAAAGGTCCTAAACATAAGATAAGTGAAAGTAACAACTTAGCGATTTTAGCATTTATCCCAAACCCACAACCCGTCCGGCAACACATGATTTTTATTAAAAAAATATCTAAATTTGTCTTGTCCCACCTCATCCCGCCCTGCCCATCAAAAGCTATATCTGCCTCGGCTAGTCGAGTCGACATCCTTATATTTAAAGCAAATTTTACCGAAATTGTCTTCCACAGCTAGGGTTCTTCCTGTCTTTCCCTCTTTCTCTCAAAATTTATCAATGACTGATTCTGACTTTGCCTACTTTGGTTTCGAACTTTTGAGAGAAATCCTATTGAAACTACATGTTAAATCCTTAATTCGATTCCCAATTGTCTGCAAATCATGACATTCACTCATCACCAATTTTTCTTTCATCTCCGCTCACCTCGCCCAAACCCCACATTCCAACACTTTTCTTGTGAGGCGTTACATCAGAATTCGTAAAATAGAGCACTATTTGTTGTTTCAAGAATCTAAGAATCGACCCTTTTCCTTGGATTTACATCGGAACTGAATTTCCCTTTCGAATGCCAACAAGGGTATTGAAAAATTGTTGGCAATTGCAATGGCTTCGTGTGTTTGTTAGATGATTTGCTTGGTGAATTGTAGAGTCTTGTTCTATGGAACCCTTCTATTCATAAGTTTATAAGTATACCTATGTCTTCAATTACTCACCTCATATGTTTGTTCTTGGATTTGGTGCTGATTTGCCTTAGACTGATGACTATAAGTTGGTTAGACTTGTGTATCATACGAATATTGTGTTCGGGTATAATGGTCCTCATGATATTGAAATTTATTCGATTAATAGTGAGGTTTGGAGGAGAGTGATTTAAGCATTGCATGGTGGAGGTTATGTGGTCTCGGGATTTTGTTAATGGAGTTGTACATTGGATTGCGTATGATGTGGTTTCGAATGGTTGTGGAATTCAGAGTTTAGTTATGTCTTTTAGTATAGCGGATGAGGTGTTTGGGGAGATTATGCTGCCAGATGCTTTAGCTTGTGTATCTCCAACAAATTTATCGATTATGTTGTTTGAGGAATCACTTGTTGTTGTTAATTATGGGAGAGAGATAGATGGCACTTCATGTGAAGTATGGGTGATGAAGTAGTATGGAGTTTTGTAATCTTGAAGTAGATTGTACTGTATAAATTTGGTTGCAGGTATCAAAAAGTTGTTGGATTTAGGAACAACAGTGACATTTTGTTTTCAATTAGGAGGAATGATCTGGTTTCTTATGATCCAAATAGTGGACGAAATACAAATCTTTGTATTCGAGGGATCTCTCACTTGTTTTATGTTCAAGATTACATGGAATCACTTAGTTTGCTCAAAGGGAACGTTGTCAATTCGGGTGGATTCTTGGGAGGAATGAAGATTTATGGACTTAATGAGTAGCTGGATTACATAATTTATCAATACAGTAATGAAGAATGTGATTAGAAGGTAGCGTATTTCACCAAAGTCTCATCAATTGCACTGCTCTAACTATTTGGTTGAATATGCACATTATTACCATTTCATTGGTTCTAGTGTGATTTGATTGTCATAATTTCCATATTTCTCCCTGATGTCGAAAATGGTGTGATGAAGTAAATGCATAATGCCCAATTTAGCTCAACCCACACTAGTTGGTTTTTTAGCAAGCCAAGTGCATATTCTTCACTTTGTAAACCAAGTACTAAGTTAGTAATGGACCCTATACAATAGTGAAAGAGAGAGAGGCCTGTAAATATCGGTGCTGCAAAGGGCCAAAATTGTTAAGGATCTATATTTAAAATGCATTGTTGCGACCTTGTCTTCAAAATGTCTTCTATTTTTATCATTCCAGATTGTCTAAACAAAACAAGTGGGGATAGTTCTCCATATCTTCTTTATACATTCGTGTATGGTGTCACCCATTGAGCCCCTAGTATATTGAAAAAATATGTCATATTAAAAAAAAAACTAGTAAATTGCATCCTCTCTTTGAACTTGGCTGACCTCAAGAAGATTGCTCTTGATTTTGTTGTATTATATCTTGTGTTCCATTTCTGTATCAAGATAAAATAATTTGTTCCATTTCTTTATCAAAATAAAATATTTCACTTTATCAGCTTTTTGATAGTTGGATATTTTTGTGTATCAACTTTGTTGTACAACAAAAATTTATGATTCCCATTTTCTTTTTAGTTGTCATGTTGCACTTTTCAAGATCAAATATTTTGTTGCATATTTTCAAGTATATATCTCACTCAAAGTCCGATTTCGAGTTCCATCACATGATTTCAGATGCAACATTAATCCATGTAGCAACTTGTTTACTATCGCTAGACTGAGATGACTGATCGTCTTCTTGCTATTTTCGAATCGATGATCATTACCTATCTTTGACAAACACTTTACAACCTCAGAAGACCTAATTCTTTTAGCTTTTTGATAGTTGAAATGGTCTCAAGGGAGTCTTTAAGTGCTTCAAATTTTTTTCACTTCCTCAGGTTTTTTATAGTTGGACAATTTTGTGTGGCATCCTTATTGTACAACAAAAATCGTTGTTGGCGGAGCTCTGGAACTCTACTATACTTAGACATTTACTTAGTCACTTTTTTAATTCCGCAATTTTGGGAAAGCACGATAACATATATCTCAATTTTGTTACAAGTACTCAATATAGTAGCTTCTTCGATATGATTCAAGCAACATAGTCCGAAATTGCTTGAGGCCATTCTGATTCAACTGATGTTGTATGAATGTTAAGTCCAATGAATGCAAATATATATACCAATGGATGTGTATACTCAATCAAGGAATCAATATAAATTCTTGATTAAAAGAAATACTCTTGGGTTTTCTTATTAGAGCTAAAAGCAGCTTCACAAGAACCTGCTATAAAAGTCAACCTTACCAAACTTTATAGGTACGCACTTCACTTGAACTTGTATATACATCACCGATACCTCACATCTAGGGCTCAATGAATGTGAGTGTGTGTGTATATATATATATATATATATATATTAATGGCTTAATTCTTCGACGATGATTCCTAGAAAATCCAACTTGATGACAAATAAAATCAACATAAGACGAATAATCACAATTGAATTGGAATTAGGGGTGTGCATCAGTCGGTTAGGTTCGGTTTTATGTATTAGCGATTCGATTTATCGGTTTTTGGTTTTTGATTTTTAATACGCTAAATCAATAACCAAACCAACAAGATATTTTTAATCGGGTTTTAGTCCTTAACAGTTCAACTTTCGGTTTAGCCAATAAGAAAATGCTGATAAAACAAATATATGACTTCTCCAACATTTTAGAGTGACAAAGAAAATAATATAACTTTATTTAATGTTCATAAAATAGAAACAATAGTAACTAACATGAAAAAAACTATATAAGTGCAACACAAATAGAAAAACTAGGACAATAATTGAATTGGAAGATAAAGGACAAATATAGTAACCAATAAGGTAATGATATTAATATTTAATGGAGTATTTATGTAGGGTTAAAATAGTAAATTTCTATAGTCTTAATGGGTTTTTCGTTTACCAAATAAACTAATATTAAAAAAACAAAATCGAATTGCTAATCCGACTTTTTTTTATAAACTCATTAAAAACTCATTAATCCAATAACCCAATAACAATAAATCAATAATATTTGGGATAAGGCACAAGTACTCCCCTAGACTATGACCGGAATCAATATTTGGGATAAGGTACCAGTACTGCCCTACACTATGACCGAAATCCCAAAGACACACCTTAACTAAACTAAGGTCCTCTTGGCCCCCCTCCCCCCCCCCCCCCAAACTTTTTTTTTTGTAATTTTGCACACCTTTTAGCTAACGTGACACACTCTGTGACTCCACGTAGCTGAGGCGCGTGGGAGATATTTAGATGCCACGAAGCCAAAAAGGTGTATAAAATTACAAAAAATGGGTTCGGGGGTAATAGGCCTTACTTTAGTTAAGGTGTGTCTGTAGGATTTTGGTCATAGTCTAGGGGGTTACTTATGCCTTATCACATAATATTTTTTTAAATTTGATCTATCGATCGGTTCGATATTTGCACACTCATAGCAACTGCAAAATATATAGAAAAACGACTCCGCATTAAAATACAATGTATATGTGTGTTGAGAATTGTTGTGAATATAATTCTATGAAATATATTTTAATAATCTAGTAAAACCTAAATAAATTAATACTCAGTTAATTAATAATCTCTCTAGAATAATATTTTCATCTGGTCTTGATTTGGGCAAATTAAAAAAAGCACTCATTTCGATAAGATAATAAGATAACATATTCTTAGAAGACCCCTATATAATTATATGGTAAAAACTAAAAACAATGAAATCGATCAGATAGTAACATCACAGTAACTACAAGAGACAATCGATTGATAAAGATAAGGAGTCACAACAATTAAACTGAAAATACATCAAAAAGCAACAGGAGTACAGTAACAACTAATGTAATGCAAGTAAATGGAAAACAAAAGTTCAACATTCAGAACATTATAATTATCAAATATCAAATTTGATAAAATATCTTTCACTTCCACTACCTTGAAACAACCATGAACTTTGGTGAAATATCCTACCTTCTATTCACATTCTTCATTATTGTATCAATAAATTATGTAGTCCAGCTACTCATTAAATCCATAAACCTCCATTCCTCCCAAGAACCGACCCAAATTGACATTGTTCCCTTTGAGCAAAATAAGTGATTCCATGTAATTCTGAAAATAAAACGAATGAGAGATTCCTCGAATACCAAGATCTGTATTTCGTCCACTATTTGGATCATAAGAAACCAGATCATTCCTCCTAGTTGAAAACAAAACGTCACCGTTGTTCCTAAATCCAATAACTTTCTCCATACCTGTAACCAAAATTATATAGTACAATCCACTCCAAGATTCCAAAACTTTATACTGCTTCATCACCCATACTTTAGATCAAGCGCCATCTATCTCCCTCCCATAATTAACAACAAGTAATTCCTCAAACAACATAATCGATAAATTTGTTGGAGTTACACCAGCTAAAACATCCATCAACATAATCTCCTCAAACACCTCATCCGCTATACTAAAAGATATAACTAAACTTCGAATTCCACAACCATTCGGAACCACATCATACACAATCCAATGTACAACTCCATTAAAAAAATCCTGAGACCACATATTCTCCACCATGCAATGCTTAATCTCAACTCCTACCACTCTCCTCTAAACCCCACTATTAATCGACTAAATTTCTATCTCAGGAGGTCCATTATACCAGAACACAATATTCATATGATACACGAGTCTAACCAACTTATAGTCATCAACCTCAAAATCAACACCAAATCCAAGAACAAACATATGAGGTGACTGAGTCTTAATTGAAGGCATAAGTATACTTGTAAACATATGAATAGAAAGGTTCCCTAGAACAAGACTCTACAACGAACCAAGCAAATCATCATACAAACATACGATGCCATTGCTCATGCCATCAATTTTGAAATACCCTTGTTGACATTTGAAAGAGAAATTCCACTCCGATGTAAAATCCAAGGAAAAGGGTCGATTCTCAGATTCTTGAAACAACGAATAGTGCTCTATTTTGCGAGTTCTGACGTAATGCCTAACAAGAATGGTGTTGTAATGTGGGGTTTGGGCGAGGTGGGCGGATATGAAAGAAAAACTGGTGATGAGTGAATGCCATGATTTGTAGACAACTGTGAATCAAATTAAGGATTTAATAGGTAGTTTTAATAGGATTTCTCTTAAAAGTTCGGAACCAAAGTAGGCAGAGTCAGAATCAGTCATTGATCAATTTTGAGAGAAAGAGGGAGAGACAGGAAGAACCCTAGTTGTGGAAGACAATTTTTGTAAAATTTGCTTTAAATATAGGGATGTTAACGGGCCGGGGCGGATAGCTTTTGAGTGGCGGGGCGGGATGAGGTGGGGCAGGATAAGTTTAGATATTTTTTAATAAAAATCATGCGGTGCAGGGTGGGTTGCAGGTTTGGGATAAATGCTAAAATCGCTAAGCTATTTATTTCACTTATCTTCTATTTAGGACCTTTAAGCCAGAAAATCCAACAATCATATACTTACCGGATTAACCTTTTATTTGTGTTTTATTAACTTAATCCTATAGCTTAATAAATTATAGGATTAAGCTAATAAAACACAAATAAAAGGTTAATCTGGTAAGTATATGATTGTTGTATTTTTTGGCCTAAAGGTCCTAAACTGAAGATAAGTGAAAGAAATAGCTTAGCGATTTTAGTATTTATCCCAAACCCGCAACCCACCCTGCACCGCATGATTTTTATTAAAAAATATCTAACTTGTCCTGTCTCGCCTCGTCCCGCCCCGCCCCTCAAAAGCTATATCTTCCCCGACCTGTCGACATCCCTATGTTTAAAGCAAATTTTATCAAAATTTTCTTCCATAAGTAGGGTTCTTCCTGTCTCCCCCCATTTCTCTCAAAATTGATCAGTGATTGATTCTGACTTTGCCTACTTTGGTTTCTAACTTTTGAGTGAAATCCTATTGAACTACCTATTAAATTCGATTCACAGTTGTTTGCAAATCATGGCATTCACTCATCACCAATTTTTCTTTCATCTACGCTCACCTCGCCCAAACCCTACATTCCAACACCTTTCTTGTTAGGCGTTACGTCAGAACTCGCAAAAGAGAGTACTATTCATTGTTTCAAGAATCTAAGAATCGACCCTTTTCGTTGGATTTTACATCGGAACTAAATTTCCCTTTCAAATGCCAACAAGGGTATTTCAAAATTGTTGGCAGTTGTAACGACATCGTGTGTTTGTATGATGATTTGCTTGGTGAGTTGCGGAGTCTTGTTCTATGGAACCCTTCTATTCATAAGGTTATAAGTATACATATGCCTTCAATTAAGCCTCAGTCACTTCATATGTTTGTTCTTGGATTTGGTGCTGATTTGCCTAAGACTGATGACTATAAGTTGGTTAGACTTGTGTATCACGAATATTGTATTTGGTTATAATGGTCCTCCCGAGATTGAAATTTATTCGATTAATAGTGGGGTTTGGAGGAGAGTGGTAGGAGTTGAGATTAAGCATTGCATGGTGGAAGTTATGTGGTCTCAAGCTTTTGTTAATGGAGTTGTACATTGGATTGCGTATGATGTGGTTCCGAATAGTTGTGGAATTCATGGTTTAGTTATGTCTTTTAGTATAGCGGATGAGGTGTTTGGGGAGATTATGCTGCCAGATGCTTTAGCTTGTGTATCTCCAACAAATTTATCGATTATGTTGTTTGAGGAATCACTTATTGTTGTTAATTATGGGAGAGAGATAGATGGAGTTTCATGTGAAGTATGGGTGATGAAGTAGTATGGAGTTTTGGAATCTTGAAGTAGATTGTACTGTATAAATTTGGTTCTAGGTATGGAAAAAGTTGTTGGATTTAGGAACAACGGTGACATTTTGTTTTCAACTAAGAGTAATGATTTGGTTTCTTATGATCCAAATAGTGGACGGAATACGGATCTTGATATTCGAGGGATCTCTCACTTGTTTTATGTTCAGGATTACAGGAATCACATATTTTGCTCAAAGGGAACACTGTCAATTCAGGTGGATTCTTGGGAGGAATAGAGATTTATGGACTTAATGAGTTGCTGGAGTACATAATTATCGATACAGTAATGAAGAATATGATCAAAAGGTAGCGTATTTCACCAAAGTTCGTTGCTGTTTTATGGTAGTGAAAGTGAAAGGTGTTTTTATCAAATTTGGTATCTGATAATTATAATGTTCTGAATGTTGAACTTTTGTTTTCCATTTACTTGCATTACATTACTTGTTATTGTATTCCTCTTGCTTTTTTATGTATTTCAGTTTAATTGTTGTGATTCCTGATCTTTATCAGTTGATTTTCATATTATCTTCTTGTAGCTACTGTGATGTTTCTATCTGATCGATTTCATTGTTTTTGGTTTTTTGAGCTAAATATGGCTAGTCCTTTCAAGTTTGCCAAATCTGGCAATAAGGTGTTTTGTGTCTCATCAATTGCATTACTCTAACTATTTGGTTGAATATGCAGTTATGCACATTATTACCATTTCATTGGTTCTAGTGTGATTTGATATTCATAATTTCCATATTTCTCCCTGATGTCGCAAATGGCGTGATGAAGTAAATGCATATTGCCTAATTTAGCTCAACCCACACTAGTTGGTTTTTTAGCAAGCCAAGTGCATATTCTTTACTTTGTAAACCAAGTACTAAGCTATTAATGGACCCTGTACAATAGTGAAAGAGAGAGAGGGGGGTAAATATCAGTGTTTCAAAGGGCCAAAAGTCTTAAGGATCTATACTTAGTATGCATTGCTGCGACCTCGTCTTCCAAATGTCTTCCATTTTTATTATTTCAGATTGTCTAAAAGCGGGGATAGTTCTCCTTATCTTCTTGATACATTCGAGTATGGTGTCACCCATTGAGCCCTTAATATATTGAAAAAATAGGTCCATATTAAAAAAAAAAAAAAACTAGTAAATTGCATGCTCTCATTGAACTTGGTTGACCTCAAGAAGATTGCTCTTGATTTTGTTGTATCATAACTTGTGTTCCATTTCTGTATCAAGATAAAATAATTTGTTCCATTTCTGTATCAAGATAAAATATTTCACTCTCTCAGCTTTTTGATAGATGGATATTTTTGTGTAGCAACTTTGTTGTACAATAAAAATTTATGATCATCCCCTTTCATTTTTAGTTGTCATGTTGTGCTTTTCAAGATCAAATATTTTGTTGCATATTTCAAGTACTAGTTTTTGGATACATGTGTTGTACATATATACCTGTTAGTTGGTATCAAATTCTTCTATCTATTATTTCAAGTGATATGTAAGATAATAAAAATAGAAATTAAAGGGTACCAAGAATGCAAGTTACGGAGGATGATGATGAACATTAATATTATGTTTTAGTCACCTAGCACTTAAACTCAAAAATGGAGTCGATATTTGCGGAGGTGCTTCTTTGTAAATTATGTAATTTATATATCATTTCACACACCTTTTATATTAGATTTGATGAGATGATTTTTTCTATCTAAACAATAATTTGTAGATAAATGATTTCTCGTCCACCTAAAAAAAAAGGCCAAAATGACTTCTTCCATCTTATTGGAAGTATACTAATGTTTCAATGATTCCTACTTCCTAGTAGTGGCGAATTTAGAGCCAAAAAATAGGGCACCGGCATCCGTGGTCTCTCCGTAAAATTAGATATTTTATATATATATATTTTTTAAATTGTATAATATTATATTCTGGCACTTGTACTACAAGAAGTCTAAAAGGGTCCACATGGTTATATGTTGAGCTTTTGACCTTAAGGATTAAGGATCAATTCCCACTTCAATACATTTTACTTGGTGCATCCATGTTCGAAAAATCCTAGATTCGCCTCTGCTTCCTAGTGTCTCACTAAAAAACCTGCATTATTCATTAGGCTGCAACAAAAACTAACAAACATAGGGAATTCAAGTTAATCAGTAACTTGAACTTATCAATAGTAAAAGCATATATTGATAAAGTCTCAGTCATATTAATTACATTTTTTACAATTATAAAGTAAATTGCCAACAAAAACACTTCGTTAGCCATTTATTTTATAAACACCAACATTTTTGTTTTATTATTGAGTGCAGGTAATAAGAGAAGTTTAAATAGTTAAGTATTGTTCCACAAAAAGCTTCAAACTGTAAATTTTCATATTCATTAGGCTGCAACAAAAACTAACAAACATAGGGAATTCAAGTTAATTAGTAACTTGAACTTATCAATAGTAAAAACATATATTGATAAAGTCTCCGTCATATTAATTACATTTATTACAATTATAAAGTAAATTGCCAACAAAAACACTTCGTTCGCCATTTATTTTATAAACACCAACTTTTTTGTTTTTTTATTGAGTGCAGGTAATAAGAGAAGTTTAAATAGTTAAGTATTGTTCCACAAAAAGTTTCAAACTGTAAATTTTCATATCTCATAATTGTTTAATAAGAGTAGATATTTATGGGTAGCCAATTCAATTTGAGGGAATTAGCCAATTCATGCAAAAGGAGCTGATCACATACCGAAACTGTAGAAAATTGGAGCACCATAAACAGCGGAACCACGTTTACCATCAAAACATAAGCAAAACTAATATTTTAATTTCTTAAATTAAGCAATATTCAATTAAGTAACTTTTACTGTTTGAGGAAGGATTATATATGTGAAATCTACAAGTTCACGATCATGTATGTACATATATACAATATAAACATGACAATAATTGATTTGATAATTTATTATTGAAAAAGTCATACCTCCTGAACTTTGATGAAATTATGTTTGGGACTATGCTGCTTGAAAATTTAACAATTAGAATAATAAATCAATGGCAAGAAAAACATAAAAATGAATAATGTATAACTTGATTAAAAAATTATTTGAAAAGGAAATACAAATTTAAGAGACAATTCACGCTATAGGCATAGATGTTTTCTTGAACAAACAACAAAAGAAAGTGTCTTATACAAATCTTAAAGTCCTAACTGACTTTTCTTCTTCTGAAAAACCTTTCGATTCAATCAATAACCCTTCAAATTATCTTATTCTAGCAATTAAGAATATTTACTAAAATTAATAGTGATTTATTATTATATTTTTGTTAGAATAATGATTTATTGTTATAAAAATTGCTTATTTAAATCTTGATTGTTGCAAATTGCAATTAAGAGACTGTTTTAAAAATTAATTGTTATAAATTGCATATACACGTTTCTATTATCATTCACTATAATAACTATGATTTATTATTTTTGAAAGGTAATTCAAACATTATTGTTTAATATTTAGTTAGATTTTATAATTATATTTTAATATAAAATAGGGGTAAAATGGTAATCCAACGTTAGAGTTTGGAGCTTCCCACTTTTAGTAATACTAGTTTTACGGCACGTGCATTGCACCTGTGTATCGTATATATATTGTATGATGTTTTAAAAGACAATTAATATTACTAAATTAAATATTTTTAGTAAATAATTATAATTGAACGAACATAGGACAATTGTTTTTAAATTATTAATACATATTGTTATAGAGTTACTTGTATTTTGAGATCAAAATGACCAGATATCATCAAAACATTTCAAAATACACTCAAAGTTTCAATATGGGAGAAAATGACATTTCTTTAATAATATTATTTCTTACTTCACTCAATTTTGTAAACAAATCTAACCAACAAAATAGAAAAAAAAAATTCATTCAAAAAATGTCACCAATGGCCTTTCCTCTTGAGGTTATGAACATAAATGATGTACACCGTTTAAGTACAAATTTTGTCTTAAATATTCATACTTGAAATTTAGTATGCGCATGACACTAATAAGGATTACAATAAGTATTTCAGTATTTTATCTTTATATTTAACATATCTTTTACAAAATATTATTACTCTATTAATATTTGAGTAAGGCTATCATAGAGAGGTAATTTTACCAAAATGTCTACTTTGTTGTTATCATGAATGATGGCTATATATACTTCAGTAGAATAATTTAATTAATATATGAATAACATCACCTATGGTGAAAAATATTTCATTTCATTAAGTTTCTACCTTATCTTTGTGGAATAGTAGTCTTCTCCTTTTTTCTGCCGCATACATCATAAAGTTGTTGTCTAATGAAAGTATCTAGTATCTTATAGAAGTTGTATCATGATATAAATTATTTAAATTTTTCAATAATAAAAATTACTAGATGAATAAAATGTAAAGTATTATTTATAGAATCACTAATTTGATTTAAGATCATTTTATGATCGATCACTATTTTCTTATCTATTTTTATATAGCTAGTAAGGAGTATATCTTCTGACATAAAGAAAAATTATATGGAACAATACATAGCCAATGAAGAAGGAAAACAAAAATATATGGTCATACCATATTCACTCTTGCCACCAACACTTTACATTCTCCGTTCATTTTTACGTACATATCTATTAAAAAATAATTATTATCATGGCTATGTTATCATATTATATGTAAAATTAAAAATATATATTTGAAATAGTGAATTTAACATCAAAACTAATAATTCAATGGACTATGTTGATACTCATCGTTTTAGAAAAATTAGAAAGAACCTCCTTCGTTTGAGGGAAAAGAATAAAAAATAAAAAAACAAAGAAGAAATATCTTACTTAAATCATATGCCTTTTTTCATATCTGTTTAATTTATTGTCTCTCCCACAAATTTTTCGTCACTGTTAACTCATGAAAATGGTTAGAAAAATTACGTGTGAAATGATGAATGATTTGCTACAATTTTTTCACCAATTTTTTCTTATGAGGTACCTCAAATTTCATAAAATTTTGAACTTAATCAATTTTTGCAAATAACACTTGAGATTTTTTAAGAAGAAGAAGAGTACAAAACTTAAAGAAATTGTAGTTTAAAAGTGTGAGAAATCCCTCTTTTTATAGCCACCAAATAGTAGTATGAATAGGTGTTAATTGTGCCTTATCCAAAATGTCACAACCTTCCAAAAAAGTCACTGCTTATCGGAAAAGTCACAACCATTTGAAAAAGGCACAACTCATAAAAAAAGGCACAACCCTTTAGAAAAGTCACAACCCTTCGAAAAAATCAAAACCCTCCGGAAAAGTCAAAACTCATTGAAAAAGTCACAACCCTTTGGAAAAGTCACAACTAATTGAAAAAGTCACAACCCTTTAATTTGAAAAGGTATCTAATTTCAATATAATAAAATTAATTAAATTAATAAATAAACTAAATTAAGTATTTTTAATTGGGGGTATTATAGTAATTCAACATTCAAGTTTGGGAGTTCATGCTTTTAAGGTAGTATAGATAGATAGATATGATATATGATATGATATATGTCACTCAAAGTCTGATTTTGAGTTCCATCACATGATTTCAGATGCTGCATTGATGCATGTAGCAGCTTGTTTACTATCCCTAGACTAAGATCATAGATCGTCTTTTTGTTATTTTCGAATCGATGATCATCACCTATCTTAAACAAATACTTTACAACCTCAGCGCACCTAATTCTTTCAGCTTTTTGATAGTTGAAATGGTTTCAAGGGAGTCTTTAAGTGCTTCAATTTTTTTTCACTTCCTCAGTTTTTTTTATAGTTGGACAATTTTGTGTGGCTTCCTTATTGTACAACAAAAATCGTTGTTGGCGGAGCTCTGGAACTCTACTATACTTGGACATTCACTTAGTCACTTCTTTAATTCCGCAATTTTGAGAAAGCGCGTATATCTCAATTTTGTTATGAGTACTCAATATAGTAGCTTCTTCGATATGATTCAAGCAACATAGTCCAAAAATTGCTTGAGGCCATTCTGATTCAACTGATGTTGTATGAATGTTAAGTCCAAATATATATACCAATGGATGTGTATACTCAATCAAGGAATCAATATAAATTCTTGATTAAAAGAAATACTCTTGGGTTTTCTTATTAGAGCTAAAATCAGCTTCACAAGAGCCTGCTATAAAAGTCAGCCTTACCAAACCTTATAGGTACGCACTTCACTTGAACTTGTATATATATCACCGATACCTCACATCTAGTGCTCAATGAATGTGAATATATATATATATTCTTCGATGATGACGACTCCCAGAAGATCCAACTTGATGAGAAATACAATCAACAAAAGACGAATAATCACAATTGAACTGGAATTAGGGGTGTGCATCGGTCGGTTAGGTTCGGCTTTATGTATTATCGATTCGGTTTATCGGTTTTCGATTTTAATTTTTAATATGCTAAATCAATAACCAAACCAGCAAGATATTTGTAATCGATTTTTAGTCCTTAACGGTTCGGTTTTCGGTTTAACCAATAAGGAAATGCTGATAAAACAAATATATGACCTCTCCAATATTTTAGCGTGACAAAACAATAATGTAACTTTATTTAATGTTCATAAAATAGAAACAATAGTAACTAACATGAAAAAAACTATATAAGTGCAACACAAATAGAAGAACTAGGACAATAATTGAATTCAAAGCTAAAGGGCAAAGATAGTAACCAGTAAGGTAATGCTATTAATATCTAATGGAGTATTTATGTAGGGTTAAAATAATAATTTACTATAGTCTTAATGGGTTATCTGTTTACCCAATAAACTAATATTAAAAAAAATAAAATCAAATCGCTAATCTGACAATTTTTTTTAATAAAATCATTAAAAACTCATTAATCCAATAACCCTATAACAATAAATCAATAATATTTGGAATAAGGCACAAGTACTCCCCTAGACTATGACCGAAATCAATATTTGGGATAATTGGATGCCACGTATGCCAAAAAGGTGTATAAAATTACAAAAAAAATGGTTTCAGGGTATTACTTTAGTTAAGGTGTGTCAGTGGGATTTCGGTCATAGTTTAGGGGCAGTACTTATGCCTTATCACATAATATTTTTTAAAATTTGATCTATTGATTGATTCGATTTTTGCACACTCCTAGCAACTGCAAAGTATATAGCAAAACGACTCCGCATTAAAATACAATGTATACGTGTGTTGAGAATTGTTGTGAATATAATTCTATGAAATATATTTTAATAATACAGTAAAACCTCACTAAATCAATACTCGGTTAATTAATAATCTCTCTAGAATAATGTTTTCATCCGGTCTTGATTTGGGTAAATTAAAAAAAGCACTCATTTCGATAAGATAATAATATAACATATTTTTAGAAGACCCCTATATAAATATAGGATCTCAGTAATAGGATAAATTGATAATCTCTTAAAAGTACAAATATATCTAAGACAATTTAGTGAAATATGATTATCTTGTTTTCTATATTTTGTTAAAATTTAAATCTAGTTGAAGCTCATCTCTAACTTTTCTTATTGTATCCAATTAAAGTTTCAATGTTGCATTTTTGAACTATATAAAATTATGAAGAGTTTTAGATGTGATAAGTGCTTCCTTACGCGTAACTTGTTCCAAAGGTATTGCATCATCTTTAACTTTATAATCAACATTGTGTTTTCCAATGGTATCCACAATTTCTTCTAAGCTCGGGACCTCTGAGCGTGTATCATTTTCACCCATCTAACAGGTTATTTTTGTCCATTTTATTGTGGTAATCGGGATCATTAACCATGACCTCAAATTCATGAATGACGTTTTCACAAGTAGGTCTTTCAAATTCTCTGAGATTTCATCTCCGAAAGAACTTTGCGGTGTCTAAACAATTTTTAAATTAATAAATATTAATTCATGGATTAAATAATACTTCTATAAAATAATAATATTTTAGAGTCCCATGTATATTAATTTAGTGAGATTTTACTGTAACAATTAACATAGAAACAAATCTCATGAGCAGGGAAGACACTCAAAGGAGCAGCAATGAAGAGTTATCATCTATAATGCAAGGAAGTAAACTAAGATAAGGAAATGAAATCATCTGTAAGAAAGAAAAAATGATTTGTTGTGACTTGTGAATCTGTGATCAATCAACAAATCACCTCTAAATCAAAAAAGGAAAGATGGTATTAAGATTTGATAATCAAAATCAAGATTTATATGGAGGATTAAGACTCAGAGAATAGCAAATACTCTGTATAAGGCAAATATAAATTTTGTATTGACGATCGAAAAGAAAGGAATCACACAGACATATCTTATATGGACATGTATACTCAATCAAGAAATCAATACGAATCCTTAATTGAAAGAATTACCCTTGGATTTTCCTAGTAGAGCTAAACGTAGATTCACTAAAGTCCGCTATACAAGAGCCTTACGAAATGAAATAGTTACACACTTCACTTGAGCTGGTATACTGTCTCTCTTCTATCTTTCATAAAAATAAGTATACTCTCTAATTTACAATTGTAAAAGAAAAGAGAAAGAAAAGACACAGGTAGGTCATACAGGTAGTGACTGTGTCAAGATTGTAAATATGGTTTGGAATCAGGTAGAGTCGAGAATCATAAAATTATTTACTAACAAGTTTCTCAAAAAGCTTTAAAGAAAACCCTTATAATTCAAGAGGACTTGATTAGGTACCATACCTGTAATCCGAACCAATATAAAAATATTTGTCTCTCTTACTTTTAGCTATTCATATTTATCTATAATTTGTTATGCTAACTTACTGTAAAGGCGACTCTCACCCTTAGACAGTCGACTAAGAAATAAATTTTCAATTCAACCCTCACCCCCCCCCCCCCTTCTTCACTTTCAAGAAGATATTTAAATCCAAGTTCAACCGGTGTTTCTCCCAATCCTACATTGGGATTATATTTGACTTTGCAAGGTCATTTTATTTATTTAAAAAATTAACGAAACCAACTTTCGGAGATCAATTCTTTTAGCATCAAAAATTGAAAAGAAAAAATTTCAAACAAATTGGCCTCCTAAGGTCGGGTATTTTTTTTTACAAATTCAACCTCTCGAAGACGACTTTTTCAACAAATATAAGAAATTACATACACAAATTTTATAATATATATATAATATTAAATTTTTATAAATAATTATAAATATTGTATATATTTTTTCATGAAAAATATATTTATCTCTAAAAGATTAATGGCTATTTTTTTTGTTATAACTAATAAAGACATTTTATATACCAAATTAGGAAATTATGTACAAAGTAGGACATAATCATAACATACCAACAGTTAAGCAACTAAACATGAGCTATAGTTCAAGGATAGTAGTTAAGTTCTGCGATTCGGCTCGCTAACTTGGACTTCAACTACTTCGTGCATAACCACAATTTGAATTCTTCTTGGTATGAAAGGCCCGACAATTCCTTTCCTACCATATCATTAATGCATCCACTACAATGGTCCTAAGTAGTTCAACATGTGGATTCTTCCCATTAGCATGAGTCTCAATCCAACACACTTCCTCTGTCCATTTATTGTGTTTTTGTTATGTCCTTGACAACACAATAGTTTGTTCCAAATTGCAGCCAAAAAGGAGTATTTAAAGAACAAATAATCAGTTGATTCCTTTTGTGCTTCACATAAAGGGAGACATTCTGATCTATCAACTTCCACTTCAACAGTTGATCTCTAGTGTGCATGTTGAGAATTGCTAGGTAAAGTATGAAATTTCATTTGGGTCTTTCGAAAATCTGTCACGACCCAGACATTCGTGATTGGCACCCACACTAACCATCCGGTGGGAGAATCACTACTACAACCAACCCGAATAGTTACCTATAGAGGCGGGTAGCATACCATCTTTTGATCGTACTTGCTACAACTGTGGTGAACCTGGACATATGAGGAGAGATTGTCCCTACCCACGTGTGTTAGATTCCGCGCAACAGCAATAGTCTAGAACAGTGGTACCCGCGGGGAGCGATAATAATGGTAGAGGATGTCCACAAGGTGGGCGAGGAGGTAATCAGCGAGGTCGTGGAGGTAGAGGAAATGGTAATGGTAATGGAGGGAGAGGAAATTGTAATGGTAATGGAGGTAGGGGTAACACGCAACAAGGTAGGGAGGTGGCTCGTCAAGATGATAAAGCTCAATGTTATGCTTTCCGGAGCAAAAATGAGGCGGAGGCGTCCGACGCAGTGATCACATGTACTATTCTTGTCTGTGACCGGATGGCTAATGTGTTATTTGATCCGGGTTCTACTTATTCGTATGTATCTGTGAGGTTTGCCTCTGATTTTGAGATGATTTGTGATATACTTGATGCCCCTATTCGTGTTTCTACCCCTGTTGGAGAGTCAGTCATAGTCACCCATGTCTATCGTGCTTGTCCTATTGTGTGTATGGGTTTTTAGACTTGGGTTGATTTGGTGATTTTGGATATGATTGACTTTGACATAATCTTAGACATGACTTGGTTGTCCCCCTATTACGCTGTGCTTAATTGTCATACTAAGTCTGTAAGTCTAGAAATTTCAGGAAGGGAAAAATTAGAGTGGGAAGGAGTGTACAAGCCTAAGCAAGCTAAGATTATATCCTCCATTCGGGCTAATAAATTAGTAGAGCAGGGTTGTTTGGCTTATTTGGCTCATGTTAGGGATGTTGAGATTGAGGCTCCATCTATTGGGTCTATTCCTGTGGTGTCTGAATTTAGTGAAGTGTTTCCTAATGACTTGCCTGGTATGCCTCCGGATAGAGATATAGATTTTTGCATTGATTTGGAGCCTGGTACTCATCCCATTTTTATCCCTCCATATCGCATGACTCCGGCAGAATTAAGAGAGCTTAAGGCTCAAATCCAAGAGCTCCTTGATAAGGGATTTATTCGCCCTGGTGCTTCCCCATTGGGTGCTCCAATTTTGCTTGTTAAGAAGAAGGATGGTAGTATGATAATGTGTATAGACTACCAACAATTAAATAAGGTCACTATTCAAAATAGGTACCCCTTGCCTAGAATAGATGATCTTTTTGACTAATTGCAAGGTGCATCGGTTTTCTCAAAGATTGATCTAAGATCCGGTTACCATTAATTGAAAATTAGGCCTGAGGATGTGCCCAAGATGGCGTCTAGAACTTGTTATGGGCACTATGAGTTTTTGGTTATGTCTTTTGGTTTGACCAATGTGCCTGCAACTTTCATGAGTTTGATGAATGGGGTATTCAAGTCATTTCTTGATTCCTTTGTGATAATCTTTATTGATGATATTTTAGTTTATTCAAAAAGTGAAGAAGAGCATGCCAACCATCTTTGTCACACCCCGAGCTACCCCCGAGACGCGGACACGGGATCTAGGACCATAAGTGATCCCAAGCTAACCTTGCTGGCATGATCATGAGCATACTAAATATAAACTGAATAATAGAAACTGTGTGAAGCTATAATCATAAACAAAATGAAAAGATGGGGAATACCCAGAGATATATGAAAACTGATGAGTTTAATACAAGGAAGATATTAACTCAATACTAAGTTGAATCTATCTATGTTTGAAATTAGCCTCTAACTGACTAGAAATGCTGGGACAGGCCCCAACTAAGTCTAGCAAAACTGAAACAAAAGGACTAAAAATACTGAAGAGAAAATCATGACTATTGTCCTTGGAAAATGAGGACTCACCACTGATTATGCTGAATTGGAGATCGGGAACCGATCTAAGCGTGATCTGGATGCTGAGAACCTGAACCTACATCACGAGAAGATGTAGCGCAAAGTATGCATCAGTACTTGAAAGGTACTGAGCATGCAAGATAGAATACAACTGGAATAACATATAACTGAACAAAGCAAATAAGCAATGATATAATCTGAACATGATATAATTACTGAATGATGAGATAACTGAATGCAGTGACCAATTTATAACATGCTGAAACTGAATACTGATAAATGGTCAATGCAATAGAATCTGACTGGGCTGTGGGAGCTACTAATGACCCATAATAAAACCACATGAGCTAAATGTGGAGTCTGATGTATACGCCCCATCGAGAGGACCCAATATACCCTGCTAGAGGTATAGAGGCATGCTGGTGTGATCACTGAAATGATGCCCACAGAGGGGACTTACAACCTACGTGGCTAGTAGTTCTGGGACTATTTGAGTACGCTGAACCCTAGTCCAGCTCGGTATTATGCTACTCCAAATGGATTAAGTGATTAACACATTATGACTGAATTTCTGTAAGTTACTGGATAGCTCAAACTGGACATACAAACTGAGTATGCAACAATTAACTGATATTGATGCATTAATAACTAAGGCATGTATAACTGAATAACTGAAATATCTGATCTAGCATGTGTAATTCAAGAACTAAAGAAATACATAGTTAGGGTTCTGGAATTCATACAATAAACTGAATATTAACATACTAATCTGTTTTGGATCATTCTAATAGCTAAGAACCCAATAATTCTAACATTCAAGAAACCCTAGGTCTAGTCCTAATAAGGGAATCAAGAAACTGACTGAAAACTAGGGACCCGATGGGTGAAAGGAACTCACTAGTGAAGTCCCACATACCTAGTGACGAATTCCACAGAGAAATCTTTAGATTTTTAGGGTTGGAACTGAAGAAAACTTGCTGAGTTCTTGGAGTTAGGGTTGGTCGCCTCTTTCTCTTCTAATTTTCTAAGTTCTGAAGAATGATTTGACTTAGGTAAGTTCTAGTTACGTTTCTAGGCTTAAACTGAGTAAAACCTCATAATTTAGGGTCTAAACGACGTAGCTTAGGGGTCCAACGAATTAGGAAAAGACCAAAAGACCCTTGACTTAACTGCTCTCGGAGTGATCGACGGACGGGACCTACAGGTCGTAGGTCAATCTACGGTTCGTAGATTGGGGTCATAGGTCAAGTCTGCCCGACAGTGCTTCACTAAAATGAGCATAACGTTTTACTCGGAGGTCGGATTTTAGTAAACTTGGTGGCGTTGGAAAGAGGATTCAATTATATATCATATCATAGGTCATGGGACACATAATTCCTTTTGTGCTAAGAGTTATGACCATTTGAAGTTGACCCAATCAACAATTTTCCTTTAACTGGCTACTGACCCTTACTTACGGTCAGACCTACGGACCGTGGATCGAACGACGGTCCATGCTGGTTGGCCATCGTTTGTGGGAGCGGCTAGGTAAAGGGGCCTCGATCCACAAACACAGACCACAGACCGTGGTCTGACCTAGGGACCGTGGGTCTAGACTTAGCCGATTTTCTGAGCTGGGTTGGGGAGGGATTGTAGTGGTGAACCACGGACCACCAGCACAGGTTGTGGTCTGACCTACGGTCCGTGGCTGTGCAACCGTCTGCATTTTTGCTCTGTTTCGGATATGGGGTGTTACATTATCTCCCCCTTGGGACCATTCCTCCTCGAATGAAGACTAAACTAGCTGAAATGGAGGGAGAGTGTTGCAATCCCTTCCACTAAACACTGAGGACTGAATTTCTGACTGAACTGAGTTCCAACAACATGCAAATGCTGAAAATGCAAGTAAAAATTGAAGGAACATGATTCTAAGACTGAATTTACGCATGAATGACTAAAAAACTGAAGAGGAACTATTACCTCAAGCTAGAGTGGAATCGGAAGGAAAGAGGTGAGGATACTTGGCTTTCTTCTGCTTCCCAAGTAGCTCCCTCTACGGACTGACTCCTCCACCAAACCTTGACTGAAGCGACTTCTTTGTTTCTTAACCTTCTAACTTGACAATCAAGAATCTCAACTGGTAATCCTCATAAGAAAGGCTATCTTTTACAACCACAATGTCTAATGGCACTACAGATGTTGGATCACTCACACACTTCTTGAAAAGTGAAATGTGAAAGACTGATGCACTGTTGCTAAGTCTGTTAGCAACTCTTAACTCATAAGCCACTTTACCAATCCTTTTTAAGATCTGGTAAGGGCCTACATATCTAGGACTGAGCTTTCCTTTCTTGCCAAATCTCATCACCCCCTTCATAGGCGACACTTTCAAGAAAACCCAATCATCAACTTGGAACTCTAGTTCCCTTTTTCTCATATATGCATAAGACTTCTGACGACTCTGGGCAGTCTTAAGTCTATCTTTAATCAGTTGCACTTTCTCCATAGCATTAAGGACTGAATCTTGTCCTATCAAGGTTGTTTCACCTACTTCAAACCAACCAACTAGAGATCTACATCTATGCCCATACAATGCCTCATAAGGGGCCATCTGATTGCTTGAATGGTAACTATTATTGTAGGCGGACTCAATGAGAGGAAGATGATCATCCCAACTCCCTTTGAAATTGATCACATAAGCTCTCAACATGTCCTCTAAGGTTTGAATGGTACGCTCTGCCTGGCCATCCGTCTGGGGATGAAATGTTATGCTAAGATTAACCTAAGTACCAAGACCTTTCTGAAATGACTTCCAGAAATGAGAGGTAAACTGAGGACCTCTATCTGATATGATAGACAAAGGAACCCCATGCAATCTCACAATCTCATTAATGTAAAGCTTGGCGTAGTCCTCCACCAAATCTGCAGTCTTGACCGCCAAAAAGCGAGAAGACTTAGTAACTCTGTCAACTATCACCTAAATGGAGTCATGCTGTCTGCGAGTACAAGGTAATCATGTGATGAAGTCCATGTTGATCACTTCCCACTTCCAAGTAGGAATGTCAATCTTTTGAGTCATGCTTCCTGGTTTGTGATGTTCTACCTTGACTTGCTGGCAATTGGGGCACTTAGCCACAAAATCTGCTATATCTCTTTTCATACCATTCCACCAATAGACTTCCTGCAGATCGCGGTACATCTTAGTGGCACCTGGATGAATAGAATATCTGAAATTATAGGCCTCTGCAAGAATATGTTGTCTCAACTCGCCCATATTAGGAACACATAATCAACCCTGGTAGCGAAGCACACCATCTCCCCCTTGGGAGAAAACCTCAACTCTCTATTGGTGGACTGCACCGTTGAGTTCAAGTAATATCGGATCGATGTCTTGCTTTTCCTTAACTTCCACTACCAAAGAAGATTCTGCCCCATTTTGAACCGTTACACCACCATCTGATATGCTCATAAGACGAACTCCTATGCGAGTAAGTCTGTGAACATCCTTTGCTAGCTCTTTTCTTTCTTCCTCAACATGTGCTACACTACTCATGGATAATCTGCTAAGAGCATCTGCTACTACATTCGCCTTACCCGGATGGTAATGCACGCTCATATCATAATCTTTGAGGAACTCAAGCCACCTTCTCTGGCGAAGATTCAACTCTTTCTGGGTGAATACATACTGGAGGCTCTTATGGTGTGTGAACACATCTACATGAACACCATATAAGTAGTGTCTCCAAATCTTGAGTGCAAACACCACTGCTGCAAGCTCGAGGTCATGAGTCGAATAATTCTTCTCATGTACCTTAAGTTGTCTAGAAGC